>OX104123.1:14916305-15215969 GCA_944474755.1 Limnoperna fortunei | reverse complement strand
AAAAGATGGAGTTCGCGACATATCATTGAGATCTTTTATACCAAGTATCGTACTCTTAAGTCCTATTCGGTGTTCACCCTTCGACACCGAAAACTTTTTCTTTACAGAGTTATCTGCCCCAACACCAAAAACCTTGTTATCAGAACAACTCCGAAACTATAAAATTTAGAGAAAAACTGAAAAGTGAGAAATGTTAAGGAACTTTTGAGACAACTTTGTGCCATAATTTGACCAAAAAATTTTGTCGAGCGGAGGCGAGCAGTATTACTTGAATGTTTCATGGACTCCGGTTGTCACCAAAACTCACAAACCGGAAGTCGAAAACACCTTGGCTGTTCACCATTTATTGTTCTGTGATATGACCTTAAGGAAAATCTCAAGGTTAAAGTTTAGATATGACCTCAACCTTAGGCCTCGAATCTTGTTATCATAACAACTCGAAAACCGTAAAAGATGGAAGCAGACAATAAATTGGAAAAATACTCCTTTCATTGAGACCTACATTTGGTCTTTAATGTCCGAAACTGTTCAATTTACCGTTTAGGAGTTATTGCCCTTGACATGTTCCGGTTGATTGGTTTTTGACTTATAACTCGAAAACCGTAAAGAATAGAAGCAAACAATGAATTGGAAAACTATTCCTCTCATTGCGGCCTACAATTGGTCTATAATGTCAAAAATTATTCAATGAACCGTTTAGGAGTTATTGCCCTTGACATGATTCGGTTGATTGGTTTTTGACTTATAACTCGAAAACTGTAAAAGATAGAAGCAGACAATAAATTGGAAAAATACTCCTCTTATTGAGACCTACAATTGGTCTATTATGTCAAAAATTGTTCAATGAACCGTTTAGGAGTTATTGCCCTTGACATGTTTCGGTTGATTGGTTTTTGACTAATAACTTGAAAACGGTTAGAGATAATATGGTAAACATGCGTAGCTAAAGTGATCAGTATGAAAAGAGCTTCAATTTGAGCCCAAGGTCAAAGGTCATGGGTCAAGGTCACACCATAGCAACAAGGTAACCATCATAAAAAGTCCTCAGTTACCCTATATATTTAGAATCAGGATGACGTATTTAGGTGGAATACGCTATTTTACAACCGGAAGTGACAATTTGTCCCTAGCAACGGTCACAAAAGTACTTAGCAACCATATGAAGTTTGAATAGGGATGACTTGCTTTACTCAAATAACTAATTTTCATGACTGCTAGTGACATTTTGTAATGAGGAACAGACAAAACGTCACACAATCCCCTTATTTACCATACCGGGAAAGACCTCACATTTGTTCTTTGAACAAATGACCTTTCATTATTATTATTATTATTCTTCCTTTTTTTTTCCGCCACATTTTCAAAACAGTCCATAAAAAAGGGTTCGCGACATATCATTTTGATCTTTCAAACCAAGTATCGTACTCTTAAGACCTGTTCAGATTTGACCCTGCGACACCGAAAACTTTTTCTTTACAGAGTTATCTGCCCAAACACCGAAAACCTTGTTATCAGGTTAACTCAGAAACTATAAAATTTAGAGAAAAACTGAAAAGTGAGAAATGTTAAGGAACTTTTGAGACAACTTTGTGCCATAATTTGGCCAAAAAATTTTGTCGAGCGAAGGCGAGCGGTATACCTTGAATGTTTCAATGACTCCGGTCATCACCAAAACTCACAAACTGGAAGTCGAAAACACCTTGGGTCTTCACCATTTGTTGTCCTGTGATATTACCTTCAAGAAAATCTCAAGGTCAAAGTTCAGATATGACCTCGACCTTAGGCCTCCAATCTTGTTATCATAACAACTCGAAAACTGTAAAAGATAGAAGCAGACAATAAATTGGAAAAATACTCCTCTCATTGAGACCTACATTTGGTCTTCTATGTCAAAAATTGTTCAATGAACCATTTAGGAGTTATTGCCCTTGACAGGTTTCGGCTAAATATTGTTTTCAATATTACTCAAATACCATACAAAATTGAAGCAGACAATATATAAGAAAAATGTTCCTCTCATTGAGACCTACATTTGGTCTTTTATGTCAAAAATTGTTCAATGAACCGTTTAGGAGTTATTGCCCTTGACAGGTTTTGGCTAAATTTTGTTTTCAATATTACTCAAAAACTATACAAAATTGAAGCAGACAATATATGAGAAAAATGTTCCTCTCATTGAGATCTACATTTGATATAAATAGTTGAAAACTGTGCGACAAACCGTTTTCGAGGTTATGGCCCTTGACTGGTTTCGGCTAACTTTTATTTTCAATATAACTCTAAAACCATACAAAATTGAAGCAGACAATATATGAGAAAAATGTTCCTCTCGTTGAGATCTACATTTGATATATAGTGTCGAAAACTGTGTGACAAACAGTTTTCCAGGTTATGGCCCTTGACACGTATATGCTAAATTTTGTCGAGACCTTCATTTGGTACATTTGAACCAAAGGTGTGCGATGAACCGTTTTCGAGTAACAGCCCTTGACATGTGTGAGTTATTCCGTTTTTTGGTTAAAACTTGAAAACGGTTAGAGATAATATAGTTAACATGGTCATATGTCGTGTGCGAAGAATCTGCCTAGCTTTTTGACCAAAGCTCATGAATATAAAGGAAAACATGCATCACGATAAAAAAAATACACATCTTTGCTGCAATTAATCAGACCTGTCCAGACACTAAGAAGTGTTACAATATATAAAACGTAACACATAACCAGTATCTAGAGAGTATCTTATATCTTCGAGCTCATTTGATATGGACCTGATAAGACTTGTCGAGCGAAAAAAAACAACTAAGAATTAATATGTATCAAGATTAGTACTTTTTGGCTTAGAAAGGGGTAATCATATGAGACTTAAAAATTTTCAATGATGGACATTTCAAAATGGCTTAAACACTAATTTCAAATTTTAAGTACATACTACATGTACTTTTTGTAACATAAAAAACTAACTTTTGGCAAAAATTGATAAAATCATGAACATTGAGTGAGTTCCTACAATGCGTAATTATGTGTCGAGTGAAGAAAACATGCACTTTGTTACAAAATTTCTGTATTAAACAAAAATTGATAAAATAATGAACATTGAGCCAGTTCCTACAATGCGTAATTATGTGTCGAGTGAAGAAAACATGCACTTTGTTGCAAAATTGCTGTATTAAACCAAATGTGATAATTATTAAAATGATTGAAATGATGTTAACTTGAACATATATACAGAAATTAGCAATTTAAGTGCAATTACTTTAAAAATGGTACACTATATTCTTAGATTTTCATGAAAAAATGTTCAACACTGTGACAATAGCCTAAATCGACACTTTTAATCCAAAGTTAAAACAAAACCTTTTGATTTCTACAAGTTTCCCTCTTTTCCTTATTGTTTAATTATTAAATTTAAAATATGTAAAGCTGTTGTGTCCCATTTTAGTGTGTTTCTCCATTAAAAATGAGTACAAAGTTATTTCTGAATCATAATAATAATATTGTATGGAGACAATCAATTAAAAATACCAAGATGTATGACAAAATAAGTTTTGCATAAAATGTTATGTAGTTTGGTCTACTTTCATCATGTTCATAGTGTACATTTTTTCAATATACATCATACATGACCAAAGTTAACACTAAATTTAATCAACTTACTTTGTTAGGTAAAAAGAAGATATTTTCCGTTTAGAATGTGGATTTCAGTCTAAAAACGTATTTCCTCAAAGTATGCTAGTCAATAAATCCTCCAAATCCCAGATTGAAACACATGACCACCCCTCCCCCTTATTTGTAAATTTCGTCAGCTGTGATGTCCATTTCAGTTATCGTCAGTGAATCATAGTGTAAATCCTTTCTCAACAAGTTGTTCTAACTATCCGAACTGCATTTTACCTCACATTTGAATCAAATTGAAACAATTTCCGACGTGAATTTTTGTTTATTCGGTCGTCTGCTACGTGACTCGTGTCCTTATTTTCCAGCGTGAAATTCCTATGAAATAATTTGAAAAATGTCTTTAAATGATCGATCTGAAACAATAACAAATTGAAACAATGCTCCGTTGATATTAATCCGTGTCGTCCTGAATTAAACAATCACTGAGATTACAGATCGTGCATCATGTCATATATAGGTCCGTTCAGACCATCGTAACTCCCTAGAATGATAAAATAAAACTATCTCCGTGATATTATATAACAATGTCACGTGACTCCAGCCAGTTCTGTTCTTTGCCTTTTACCATAAATCTCTTTCTCTTCCCCTACAAGTCAAGAAAAGTCATTAAAATACCAAACATATAGTTAAAAACAGAAAAGTAAACAAACAAACAAATAAACAAAAAAACTGGTTCCCGGTTTTTATATAATCATAGTTGCATATAAAACTATGAACCCAAAAAGGGCCCAACTCTCCACCCAGGGACAGCATGTCAAAAACAATAAATCATGCTGGCCCTGGGGTGGAGGGGCCGGGCCCTTTTTTTTCCTTCAATTTTGTAATAAGAACGTTCTAGAAACAATGGAATAGAAACCCCCCGGGGAGGCGGGGGGGGGGGGGGGTATACGGGTATATTACGATGTAAAATGATAGATTTTCACCCTCTGGGACCTCTTGTTTAACGTTTAACGCCAGTTTTTCCTATAGAAACGATAACGAGGGAAAGACCTTCCTGTGCATTTGTTCTACTGAACAAATGTCCTTTTATTAAGGTCTTTCCCACTTCCAGTGGGAAGACCTTACTGTATTTCTTCTGATTATTATTATTATTAAGGTCTTTCCCACTTCCAGTGGGAAGACCTTATTGTATTTCTTCTGATTATTATTAAGGTCTTTCCCACTTCCAGTGGGAAGACCTTACTGTATTTCTTATGATTATTAAGGTCTTTCCCACTTCCAGTGGGAAGACCTTACTGTATTTCTTATGATTATTATTATTATTATTATTATTCTTCCTTTTTTTTTCCGCCACATTTTCAAAACAGTCCATAAAAAAGGGTTCGCGACATATCATTTTGATCTTTCAAACCAAGTATCGTACTCTTAAGACCTGTTCAGATTTGACCCTGCGACACCGAAAACTTTTTCTTTACAGAGTTATCTGCCCAAACACCGAAAACCTTGTTATCAGGTTAACTCAGAAACTATAAAATTTAGAGAAAAACTGAAAAGTGAGAAATGTTAAGGAACTTTTGAGACAACTTTGTGCCATAATTTGGCCAAAAAATTTTGTCGAGCGAAGGCGAGCGGTATACCTTGAATGTTTCAATGACTCCGGTCATCACCAAAACTCACAAACTGGAAGTCGAAAACACCTTGGGTCTTCACCATTTGTTGTCCTGTGATATTACCTTCAAGAAAATCTCAAGGTCAAAGTTCAGATATGACCTCGACCTTAGGCCTCCAATCTTGTTATCATAACAACTCGAAAACTGTAAAAGATAGAAGCAGACAATAAATTGGAAAAATACTCCTCTCATTGAGACCTACATTTGGTCTTCTATGTCAAAAATTGTTCAATGAACCATTTAGGAGTTATTGCCCTTGACAGGTTTCGGCTAAATATTGTTTTCAATATTACTCAAATACCATACAAAATTGAAGCAGACAATATATAAGAAAAATGTTCCTCTCATTGAGACCTACATTTGGTCTTTTATGTCAAAAATTGTTCAATGAACCGTTTAGGAGTTATTGCCCTTGACAGGTTTTGGCTAAATTTTGTTTTCAATATTACTCAAAAACTATACAAAATTGAAGCAGACAATATATGAGAAAAATGTTCCTCTCATTGAGATCTACATTTGATATAAATAGTTGAAAACTGTGCGACAAACCGTTTTCGAGGTTATGGCCCTTGACTGGTTTCGGCTAACTTTTATTTTCAATATAACTCTAAAACCATACAAAATTGAAGCAGACAATATATGAGAAAAATGTTCCTCTCGTTGAGATCTACATTTGATATATAGTGTCGAAAACTGTGTGACAAACAGTTTTCCAGGTTATGGCCCTTGACACGTATATGCTAAATTTTGTCGAGACCTTCATTTGGTACATTTGAACCAAAGGTGTGCGATGAACCGTTTTCGAGTAACAGCCCTTGACATGTGTGAGTTATTCCGTTTTTTGGTTAAAACTTGAAAACGGTTAGAGATAATATAGTTAACATGGTCATATGTCGTGTGCGAAGAATCTGCCTAGCTTTTTGACCAAAGCTCATGAATATAAAGGAAAACATGCATCACGATAAAAAAAATACACATCTTTGCTGCAATTAATCAGACCTGTCCAGACACTAAGAAGTGTTACAATATATAAAACGTAACACATAACCAGTATCTAGAGAGTATCTTATATCTTCGAGCTCATTTGATATGGACCTGATAAGACTTGTCGAGCGAAAAAAAACAACTAAGAATTAATATGTATCAAGATTAGTACTTTTTGGCTTAGAAAGGGGTAATCATATGAGACTTAAAAATTTTCAATGATGGACATTTCAAAATGGCTTAAACACTAATTTCAAATTTTAAGTACATACTACATGTACTTTTTGTAACATAAAAAACTAACTTTTGGCAAAAATTGATAAAATCATGAACATTGAGTGAGTTCCTACAATGCGTAATTATGTGTCGAGTGAAGAAAACATGCACTTTGTTACAAAATTTCTGTATTAAACAAAAATTGATAAAATAATGAACATTGAGCCAGTTCCTACAATGCGTAATTATGTGTCGAGTGAAGAAAACATGCACTTTGTTGCAAAATTGCTGTATTAAACCAAATGTGATAATTATTAAAATGATTGAAATGATGTTAACTTGAACATATATACAGAAATTAGCAATTTAAGTGCAATTACTTTAAAAATGGTACACTATATTCTTAGATTTTCATGAAAAAATGTTCAACACTGTGACAATAGCCTAAATCGACACTTTTAATCCAAAGTTAAAACAAAACCTTTTGATTTCTACAAGTTTCCCTCTTTTCCTTATTGTTTAATTATTAAATTTAAAATATGTAAAGCTGTTGTGTCCCATTTTAGTGTGTTTCTCCATTAAAAATGAGTACAAAGTTATTTCTGAATCATAATAATAATATTGTATGGAGACAATCAATTAAAAATACCAAGATGTATGACAAAATAAGTTTTGCATAAAATGTTATGTAGTTTGGTCTACTTTCATCATGTTCATAGTGTACATTTTTTCAATATACATCATACATGACCAAAGTTAACACTAAATTTAATCAACTTACTTTGTTAGGTAAAAAGAAGATATTTTCCGTTTAGAATGTGGATTTCAGTCTAAAAACGTATTTCCTCAAAGTATGCTAGTCAATAAATCCTCCAAATCCCAGATTGAAACACATGACCACCCCTCCCCCTTATTTGTAAATTTCGTCAGCTGTGATGTCCATTTCAGTTATCGTCAGTGAATCATAGTGTAAATCCTTTCTCAACAAGTTGTTCTAACTATCCGAACTGCATTTTACCTCACATTTGAATCAAATTGAAACAATTTCCGACGTGAATTTTTGTTTATTCGGTCGTCTGCTACGTGACTCGTGTCCTTATTTTCCAGCGTGAAATTCCTATGAAATAATTTGAAAAATGTCTTTAAATGATCGATCTGAAACAATAACAAATTGAAACAATGCTCCGTTGATATTAATCCGTGTCGTCCTGAATTAAACAATCACTGAGATTACAGATCGTGCATCATGTCATATATAGGTCCGTTCAGACCATCGTAACTCCCTAGAATGATAAAATAAAACTATCTCCGTGATATTATATAACAATGTCACGTGACTCCAGCCAGTTCTGTTCTTTGCCTTTTACCATAAATCTCTTTCTCTTCCCCTACAAGTCAAGAAAAGTCATTAAAATACCAAACATATAGTTAAAAACAGAAAAGTAAACAAACAAACAAATAAACAAAAAAACTGGTTCCCGGTTTTTATATAATCATAGTTGCATATAAAACTATGAACCCAAAAAGGGCCCAACTCTCCACCCAGGGACAGCATGTCAAAAACAATAAATCATGCTGGCCCTGGGGTGGAGGGGCCGGGCCCTTTTTTTTCCTTCAATTTTGTAATAAGAACGTTCTAGAAACAATGGAATAGAAACCCCCCGGGGAGGCGGGGGGGGGGGGGGGTATACGGGTATATTACGATGTAAAATGATAGATTTTCACCCTCTGGGACCTCTTGTTTAACGTTTAACGCCAGTTTTTCCTATAGAAACGATAACGAGGGAAAGACCTTCCTGTGCATTTGTTCTACTGAACAAATGTCCTTTTATTAAGGTCTTTCCCACTTCCAGTGGGAAGACCTTACTGTATTTCTTCTGATTATTATTATTATTAAGGTCTTTCCCACTTCCAGTGGGAAGACCTTATTGTATTTCTTCTGATTATTATTAAGGTCTTTCCCACTTCCAGTGGGAAGACCTTACTGTATTTCTTATGATTATTAAGGTCTTTCCCACTTCCAGTGGGAAGACCTTACTGTATTTCTTATGATTATTATTATTATTATTATTATTCTTCCTTTTTTTTTCCGCCACATTTTCAAAACAGTCCATAAAAAAGGGTTCGCGACATATCATTTTGATCTTTCAAACCAAGTATCGTACTCTTAAGACCTGTTCAGATTTGACCCTGCGACACCGAAAACTTTTTCTTTACAGAGTTATCTGCCCAAACACCGAAAACCTTGTTATCAGGTTAACTCAGAAACTATAAAATTTAGAGAAAAACTGAAAAGTGAGAAATGTTAAGGAACTTTTGAGACAACTTTGTGCCATAATTTGGCCAAAAAATTTTGTCGAGCGAAGGCGAGCGGTATACCTTGAATGTTTCAATGACTCCGGTCATCACCAAAACTCACAAACTGGAAGTCGAAAACACCTTGGGTCTTCACCATTTGTTGTCCTGTGATATTACCTTCAAGAAAATCTCAAGGTCAAAGTTCAGATATGACCTCGACCTTAGGCCTCCAATCTTGTTATCATAACAACTCGAAAACTGTAAAAGATAGAAGCAGACAATAAATTGGAAAAATACTCCTCTCATTGAGACCTACATTTGGTCTTCTATGTCAAAAATTGTTCAATGAACCATTTAGGAGTTATTGCCCTTGACAGGTTTCGGCTAAATATTGTTTTCAATATTACTCAAATACCATACAAAATTGAAGCAGACAATATATAAGAAAAATGTTCCTCTCATTGAGACCTACATTTGGTCTTTTATGTCAAAAATTGTTCAATGAACCGTTTAGGAGTTATTGCCCTTGACAGGTTTTGGCTAAATTTTGTTTTCAATATTACTCAAAAACTATACAAAATTGAAGCAGACAATATATGAGAAAAATGTTCCTCTCATTGAGATCTACATTTGATATAAATAGTTGAAAACTGTGCGACAAACCGTTTTCGAGGTTATGGCCCTTGACTGGTTTCGGCTAACTTTTATTTTCAATATAACTCTAAAACCATACAAAATTGAAGCAGACAATATATGAGAAAAATGTTCCTCTCGTTGAGATCTACATTTGATATATAGTGTCGAAAACTGTGTGACAAACAGTTTTCCAGGTTATGGCCCTTGACACGTATATGCTAAATTTTGTCGAGACCTTCATTTGGTACATTTGAACCAAAGGTGTGCGATGAACCGTTTTCGAGTAACAGCCCTTGACATGTGTGAGTTATTCCGTTTTTTGGTTAAAACTTGAAAACGGTTAGAGATAATATAGTTAACATGGTCATATGTCGTGTGCGAAGAATCTGCCTAGCTTTTTGACCAAAGCTCATGAATATAAAGGAAAACATGCATCACGATAAAAAAAATACACATCTTTGCTGCAATTAATCAGACCTGTCCAGACACTAAGAAGTGTTACAATATATAAAACGTAACACATAACCAGTATCTAGAGAGTATCTTATATCTTCGAGCTCATTTGATATGGACCTGATAAGACTTGTCGAGCGAAAAAAAACAACTAAGAATTAATATGTATCAAGATTAGTACTTTTTGGCTTAGAAAGGGGTAATCATATGAGACTTAAAAATTTTCAATGATGGACATTTCAAAATGGCTTAAACACTAATTTCAAATTTTAAGTACATACTACATGTACTTTTTGTAACATAAAAAACTAACTTTTGGCAAAAATTGATAAAATCATGAACATTGAGTGAGTTCCTACAATGCGTAATTATGTGTCGAGTGAAGAAAACATGCACTTTGTTACAAAATTTCTGTATTAAACAAAAATTGATAAAATAATGAACATTGAGCCAGTTCCTACAATGCGTAATTATGTGTCGAGTGAAGAAAACATGCACTTTGTTGCAAAATTGCTGTATTAAACCAAATGTGATAATTATTAAAATGATTGAAATGATGTTAACTTGAACATATATACAGAAATTAGCAATTTAAGTGCAATTACTTTAAAAATGGTACACTATATTCTTAGATTTTCATGAAAAAATGTTCAACACTGTGACAATAGCCTAAATCGACACTTTTAATCCAAAGTTAAAACAAAACCTTTTGATTTCTACAAGTTTCCCTCTTTTCCTTATTGTTTAATTATTAAATTTAAAATATGTAAAGCTGTTGTGTCCCATTTTAGTGTGTTTCTCCATTAAAAATGAGTACAAAGTTATTTCTGAATCATAATAATAATATTGTATGGAGACAATCAATTAAAAATACCAAGATGTATGACAAAATAAGTTTTGCATAAAATGTTATGTAGTTTGGTCTACTTTCATCATGTTCATAGTGTACATTTTTTCAATATACATCATACATGACCAAAGTTAACACTAAATTTAATCAACTTACTTTGTTAGGTAAAAAGAAGATATTTTCCGTTTAGAATGTGGATTTCAGTCTAAAAACGTATTTCCTCAAAGTATGCTAGTCAATAAATCCTCCAAATCCCAGATTGAAACACATGACCACCCCTCCCCCTTATTTGTAAATTTCGTCAGCTGTGATGTCCATTTCAGTTATCGTCAGTGAATCATAGTGTAAATCCTTTCTCAACAAGTTGTTCTAACTATCCGAACTGCATTTTACCTCACATTTGAATCAAATTGAAACAATTTCCGACGTGAATTTTTGTTTATTCGGTCGTCTGCTACGTGACTCGTGTCCTTATTTTCCAGCGTGAAATTCCTATGAAATAATTTGAAAAATGTCTTTAAATGATCGATCTGAAACAATAACAAATTGAAACAATGCTCCGTTGATATTAATCCGTGTCGTCCTGAATTAAACAATCACTGAGATTACAGATCGTGCATCATGTCATATATAGGTCCGTTCAGACCATCGTAACTCCCTAGAATGATAAAATAAAACTATCTCCGTGATATTATATAACAATGTCACGTGACTCCAGCCAGTTCTGTTCTTTGCCTTTTACCATAAATCTCTTTCTCTTCCCCTACAAGTCAAGAAAAGTCATTAAAATACCAAACATATAGTTAAAAACAGAAAAGTAAACAAACAAACAAATAAACAAAAAAACTGGTTCCCGGTTTTTATATAATCATAGTTGCATATAAAACTATGAACCCAAAAAGGGCCCAACTCTCCACCCAGGGACAGCATGTCAAAAACAATAAATCATGCTGGCCCTGGGGTGGAGGGGCCGGGCCCTTTTTTTTCCTTCAATTTTGTAATAAGAACGTTCTAGAAACAATGGAATAGAAACCCCCCGGGGAGGCGGGGGGGGGGGGGGGTATACGGGTATATTACGATGTAAAATGATAGATTTTCACCCTCTGGGACCTCTTGTTTAACGTTTAACGCCAGTTTTTCCTATAGAAACGATAACGAGGGAAAGACCTTCCTGTGCATTTGTTCTACTGAACAAATGTCCTTTTATTAAGGTCTTTCCCACTTCCAGTGGGAAGACCTTACTGTATTTCTTCTGATTATTATTATTATTAAGGTCTTTCCCACTTCCAGTGGGAAGACCTTATTGTATTTCTTCTGATTATTATTAAGGTCTTTCCCACTTCCAGTGGGAAGACCTTACTGTATTTCTTATGATTATTAAGGTCTTTCCCACTTCCAGTGGGAAGACCTTACTGTATTTCTTATGATTAAGGTCTTTCCCACTTCCAGTGGGAAGACCTTACTGTATTTCTTCTGATTATTATTATTATTCTTATTTTTGTTTCTTCCGCCAAGTCTGTAGAAAAGACTTCGCGACATATCATTTTCATCTTTTATACCAAGTATCGTACACCTAAACCCTGATTGGAATTCACCCTGCGACACCGAAAACTTTTTCTTTACAGAGTTATCTCCCCAAACACCGAAAACCTTGTTATCAGAACAACTCAGAAACTATAAAATTTAGAGAAAAACTGAAAAGTGAGAAATGTTAAGGAACTTTTGAGACAACTTTGTGCCATAATTTGGCCAAAAAATTTTGTCGAGCGAAGGCGAGCGGTATACCTTGAATGTTTCAATGACGCCGGTGACCACCAAAACTCACAAAACTTAAGTCGAAAACACCTTGGGTCTTCACCATTTGTTGTTATGTGACATGATTTTAAAGAAAATCTCAATGTCAAAGTTCAGATGTGACCTCGACCTTAGGCCTCGAATCTTGTTATCATAACAACTCAAAAACCGTAAGAGATAGAAGCAGACAATAAATTGGAAATTTGCTTCTCTCATTGAGACCTACATTTGGTCTTATATATCAAAAATTGTTCAATTAACCGTTTAGGAGTTATTGCCCTTGACATGTTTCGGTTGATTGGTTTTTGACTTATAACTCGAAAACCGTAAGAGATAGAAGCAGACAATAAATTGGGAAAATACTCCACTCATTGAGACCTACAATTGGTCTTTAATGCCAAAAATTGTTCAATGAACCGTTTAGGAGTTATTGCCCTTGACATGTTTCGGTTGATTGGTTTTTCACTTATAACTCGAAAACCGTAAAAGATAGAAGCAGACCATAAATTGAAAAAATACTCCTCACATTGAGACCTACAATTGCTATTTCATGTCAAAAATTGTTCATTGAACTGTTTAGGAGTTATTGCCCTTGACATGTTTCGGTTGATTGGTTTTTGAATTATAACTCGAAAACCGTAAGAGATAGAAGCAGACAATAAATTGGGAAAATACTCCACTCATTGAGGCCTACAATTGGTCTTTAATGCCAAAAATTGTTCAATGAACCGTTTAGGAGTTATTGCCCTTGACATGTTTTGGTTGATTGGTTTTTCACTTATAACTCGAAAACCGTAAAAGATAGAAGCAGACCATAAATTGAAAAAATACTCCTCTCATTGAGACCTACAATTGCTATTGATGTCAACATTGGTTCAATCAACCGTTTAGGAGTTATTGCCCTTGACATGTTTCGGTTGATTGGTTTTTGACTTATAACTCGAAAACCGTAAAGAATAGAAGCAAACAATAAATTGGAAAACTACTCCTCTCATTGCGACCTACAATTGGTCTATAATGTCAAAAATTATTCAATGAACCGTTTAGGAGTTATTGCCCTTGACATGATTCGGTTGATTGGTTTTTGACTTATAACTCGAAAACTGTAAAAGATAGAAGCAGACAATAAATTGGAAAAATACTCCTCTTATTGAGACCTACAATTGGTCTATTATGTCAAAAATTGTTCAATGAACCGTTTAGGAGTTATTGGTCTTGACATGTTTCGGTTGATTGGTTTTTGACTAATAACTTGAAAACGGTTAGAGATAATATGGTAAACGTGCTAGCTAAAGTGATCAGTATGAAAAGAGGTTCAATTTGAGCCCAAGGTCAAAGGTCATGGGTCAAGGTCACACCATAGCAACAAGGTAACCATCATAAAAAGTCCTTAGTTACCATATATATTTAGAATCAGGATGAAGTATTTAGGTTGAATATTCTATTTTACAACCGGAAGTTAAAATTTGTCCCTAGCAACGGTCACAAAAGTACTTAGCAACCATATGAAGTGTGAATAGGGATGACTTGCTTTACTCAAATAACTAATTTTCATGACTGCTAGTGACATTTTGTAATAAGGAACAGACAAAACGTCAACAGAATCCCCTTATTTACCATACCGGGAAAGACCTCACATTTGTTCTTTGAACAAATGACCTTTCATTATTATTATTATTATTATTATTCTTCCTTTTTTTTTCCGCCACATTTTCAAAACAGTCCATAAAAAAGGGTTCGCGACATATCATTTTGATCTTTCAAACCAAGTATCGTACTCTTAAGACCTGTTCAGATTTGACCCTGCGACACCGAAAACTTTTTCTTTACAGAGTTATCTGCCCAAACACCGAAAACCTTGTTATCAGGTTAACTCAGAAACTATAAAATTTAGAGAAAAACTGAAAAGTGAGAAATGTTAAGGAACTTTTGAGACAACTTTGTGCCATAATTTGGCCAAAAAATTTTGTCGAGCGAAGGCGAGCGGTATACCTTGAATGTTTCAATGACTCCGGTCATCACCAAAACTCACAAACTGGAAGTCGAAAACACCTTGGGTCTTCACCATTTGTTGTCCTGTGATATTACCTTCAAGAAAATCTCAAGGTCAAAGTTCAGATATGACCTCGACCTTAGGCCTCCAATCTTGTTATCATAACAACTCGAAAACTGTAAAAGATAGAAGCAGACAATAAATTGGAAAAATACTCCTCTCATTGAGACCTACATTTGGTCTTCTATGTCAAAAATTGTTCAATGAACCATTTAGGAGTTATTGCCCTTGACAGGTTTCGGCTAAATATTGTTTTCAATATTACTCAAATACCATACAAAATTGAAGCAGACAATATATAAGAAAAATGTTCCTCTCATTGAGACCTACATTTGGTCTTTTATGTCAAAAATTGTTCAATGAACCGTTTAGGAGTTATTGCCCTTGACAGGTTTTGGCTAAATTTTGTTTTCAATATTACTCAAAAACTATACAAAATTGAAGCAGACAATATATGAGAAAAATGTTCCTCTCATTGAGATCTACATTTGATATAAATAGTTGAAAACTGTGCGACAAACCGTTTTCGAGGTTATGGCCCTTGACTGGTTTCGGCTAACTTTTATTTTCAATATAACTCTAAAACCATACAAAATTGAAGCAGACAATATATGAGAAAAATGTTCCTCTCGTTGAGATCTACATTTGATATATAGTGTCGAAAACTGTGTGACAAACAGTTTTCCAGGTTATGGCCCTTGACACGTATATGCTAAATTTTGTCGAGACCTTCATTTGGTACATTTGAACCAAAGGTGTGCGATGAACCGTTTTCGAGTAACAGCCCTTGACATGTGTGAGTTATTCCGTTTTTTGGTTAAAACTTGAAAACGGTTAGAGATAATATAGTTAACATGGTCATATGTCGTGTGCGAAGAATCTGCCTAGCTTTTTGACCAAAGCTCATGAATATAAAGGAAAACATGCATCACGATAAAAAAAATACACATCTTTGCTGCAATTAATCAGACCTGTCCAGACACTAAGAAGTGTTACAATATATAAAACGTAACACATAACCAGTATCTAGAGAGTATCTTATATCTTCGAGCTCATTTGATATGGACCTGATAAGACTTGTCGAGCGAAAAAAAACAACTAAGAATTAATATGTATCAAGATTAGTACTTTTTGGCTTAGAAAGGGGTAATCATATGAGACTTAAAAATTTTCAATGATGGACATTTCAAAATGGCTTAAACACTAATTTCAAATTTTAAGTACATACTACATGTACTTTTTGTAACATAAAAAACTAACTTTTGGCAAAAATTGATAAAATCATGAACATTGAGTGAGTTCCTACAATGCGTAATTATGTGTCGAGTGAAGAAAACATGCACTTTGTTACAAAATTTCTGTATTAAACAAAAATTGATAAAATAATGAACATTGAGCCAGTTCCTACAATGCGTAATTATGTGTCGAGTGAAGAAAACATGCACTTTGTTGCAAAATTGCTGTATTAAACCAAATGTGATAATTATTAAAATGATTGAAATGATGTTAACTTGAACATATATACAGAAATTAGCAATTTAAGTGCAATTACTTTAAAAATGGTACACTATATTCTTAGATTTTCATGAAAAAATGTTCAACACTGTGACAATAGCCTAAATCGACACTTTTAATCCAAAGTTAAAACAAAACCTTTTGATTTCTACAAGTTTCCCTCTTTTCCTTATTGTTTAATTATTAAATTTAAAATATGTAAAGCTGTTGTGTCCCATTTTAGTGTGTTTCTCCATTAAAAATGAGTACAAAGTTATTTCTGAATCATAATAATAATATTGTATGGAGACAATCAATTAAAAATACCAAGATGTATGACAAAATAAGTTTTGCATAAAATGTTATGTAGTTTGGTCTACTTTCATCATGTTCATAGTGTACATTTTTTCAATATACATCATACATGACCAAAGTTAACACTAAATTTAATCAACTTACTTTGTTAGGTAAAAAGAAGATATTTTCCGTTTAGAATGTGGATTTCAGTCTAAAAACGTATTTCCTCAAAGTATGCTAGTCAATAAATCCTCCAAATCCCAGATTGAAACACATGACCACCCCTCCCCCTTATTTGTAAATTTCGTCAGCTGTGATGTCCATTTCAGTTATCGTCAGTGAATCATAGTGTAAATCCTTTCTCAACAAGTTGTTCTAACTATCCGAACTGCATTTTACCTCACATTTGAATCAAATTGAAACAATTTCCGACGTGAATTTTTGTTTATTCGGTCGTCTGCTACGTGACTCGTGTCCTTATTTTCCAGCGTGAAATTCCTATGAAATAATTTGAAAAATGTCTTTAAATGATCGATCTGAAACAATAACAAATTGAAACAATGCTCCGTTGATATTAATCCGTGTCGTCCTGAATTAAACAATCACTGAGATTACAGATCGTGCATCATGTCATATATAGGTCCGTTCAGACCATCGTAACTCCCTAGAATGATAAAATAAAACTATCTCCGTGATATTATATAACAATGTCACGTGACTCCAGCCAGTTCTGTTCTTTGCCTTTTACCATAAATCTCTTTCTCTTCCCCTACAAGTCAAGAAAAGTCATTAAAATACCAAACATATAGTTAAAAACAGAAAAGTAAACAAACAAACAAATAAACAAAAAAACTGGTTCCCGGTTTTTATATAATCATAGTTGCATATAAAACTATGAACCCAAAAAGGGCCCAACTCTCCACCCAGGGACAGCATGTCAAAAACAATAAATCATGCTGGCCCTGGGGTGGAGGGGCCGGGCCCTTTTTTTTCCTTCAATTTTGTAATAAGAACGTTCTAGAAACAATGGAATAGAAACCCCCCGGGGAGGCGGGGGGGGGGGGGGGGTATACGGGTATATTACGATGTAAAATGATAGATTTTCACCCTCTGGGACCTCTTGTTTAACGTTTAACGCCAGTTTTTCCTATAGAAACGATAACGAGGGAAAGACCTTCCTGTGCATTTGTTCTACTGAACAAATGTCCTTTTATTAAGGTCTTTCCCACTTCCAGTGGGAAGACCTTACTGTATTTCTTCTGATTATTATTATTATTAAGGTCTTTCCCACTTCCAGTGGGAAGACCTTATTGTATTTCTTCTGATTATTATTAAGGTCTTTCCCACTTCCAGTGGGAAGACCTTACTGTATTTCTTATGATTATTAAGGTCTTTCCCACTTCCAGTGGGAAGACCTTACTGTATTTCTTATGATTAAGGTCTTTCCCACTTCCAGTGGGAAGACCTTACTGTATTTCTTCTGATTATTATTATTATTCTTATTTTTGTTTCTTCCGCCAAGTCTGTAGAAAAGACTTCGCGACATATCATTTTCATCTTTTATACCAAGTATCGTACACCTAAACCCTGATTGGAATTCACCCTGCGACACCGAAAACTTTTTCTTTACAGAGTTATCTCCCCAAACACCGAAAACCTTGTTATCAGAACAACTCAGAAACTATAAAATTTAGAGAAAAACTGAAAAGTGAGAAATGTTAAGGAACTTTTGAGACAACTTTGTGCCATAATTTGGCCAAAAAATTTTGTCGAGCGAAGGCGAGCGGTATACCTTGAATGTTTCAATGACGCCGGTGACCACCAAAACTCACAAAACTTAAGTCGAAAACACCTTGGGTCTTCACCATTTGTTGTTATGTGACATGATTTTAAAGAAAATCTCAATGTCAAAGTTCAGATGTGACCTCGACCTTAGGCCTCGAATCTTGTTATCATAACAACTCAAAAACCGTAAGAGATAGAAGCAGACAATAAATTGGAAATTTGCTTCTCTCATTGAGACCTACATTTGGTCTTATATATCAAAAATTGTTCAATTAACCGTTTAGGAGTTATTGCCCTTGACATGTTTCGGTTGATTGGTTTTTGACTTATAACTCGAAAACCGTAAGAGATAGAAGCAGACAATAAATTGGGAAAATACTCCACTCATTGAGACCTACAATTGGTCTTTAATGCCAAAAATTGTTCAATGAACCGTTTAGGAGTTATTGCCCTTGACATGTTTCGGTTGATTGGTTTTTCACTTATAACTCGAAAACCGTAAAAGATAGAAGCAGACCATAAATTGAAAAAATACTCCTCACATTGAGACCTACAATTGCTATTTCATGTCAAAAATTGTTCATTGAACTGTTTAGGAGTTATTGCCCTTGACATGTTTCGGTTGATTGGTTTTTGAATTATAACTCGAAAACCGTAAGAGATAGAAGCAGACAATAAATTGGGAAAATACTCCACTCATTGAGGCCTACAATTGGTCTTTAATGCCAAAAATTGTTCAATGAACCGTTTAGGAGTTATTGCCCTTGACATGTTTTGGTTGATTGGTTTTTCACTTATAACTCGAAAACCGTAAAAGATAGAAGCAGACCATAAATTGAAAAAATACTCCTCTCATTGAGACCTACAATTGCTATTGATGTCAACATTGGTTCAATCAACCGTTTAGGAGTTATTGCCCTTGACATGTTTCGGTTGATTGGTTTTTGACTTATAACTCGAAAACCGTAAAGAATAGAAGCAAACAATAAATTGGAAAACTACTCCTCTCATTGCGACCTACAATTGGTCTATAATGTCAAAAATTATTCAATGAACCGTTTAGGAGTTATTGCCCTTGACATGATTCGGTTGATTGGTTTTTGACTTATAACTCGAAAACTGTAAAAGATAGAAGCAGACAATAAATTGGAAAAATACTCCTCTTATTGAGACCTACAATTGGTCTATTATGTCAAAAATTGTTCAATGAACCGTTTAGGAGTTATTGGTCTTGACATGTTTCGGTTGATTGGTTTTTGACTAATAACTTGAAAACGGTTAGAGATAATATGGTAAACGTGCTAGCTAAAGTGATCAGTATGAAAAGAGGTTCAATTTGAGCCCAAGGTCAAAGGTCATGGGTCAAGGTCACACCATAGCAACAAGGTAACCATCATAAAAAGTCCTTAGTTACCATATATATTTAGAATCAGGATGAAGTATTTAGGTTGAATATTCTATTTTACAACCGGAAGTTAAAATTTGTCCCTAGCAACGGTCACAAAAGTACTTAGCAACCATATGAAGTGTGAATAGGGATGACTTGCTTTACTCAAATAACTAATTTTCATGACTGCTAGTGACATTTTGTAATAAGGAACAGACAAAACGTCAACAGAATCCCCTTATTTACCATACCGGGAAAGACCTCACATTTGTTCTTTGAACAAATGACCTTTCATTATTATTATTATTATTATTATTCTTCCTTTTTTTTTCCGCCACATTTTCAAAACAGTCCATAAAAAAGGGTTCGCGACATATCATTTTGATCTTTCAAACCAAGTATCGTACTCTTAAGACCTGTTCAGATTTGACCCTGCGACACCGAAAACTTTTTCTTTACAGAGTTATCTGCCCAAACACCGAAAACCTTGTTATCAGGTTAACTCAGAAACTATAAAATTTAGAGAAAAACTGAAAAGTGAGAAATGTTAAGGAACTTTTGAGACAACTTTGTGCCATAATTTGGCCAAAAAATTTTGTCGAGCGAAGGCGAGCGGTATACCTTGAATGTTTCAATGACTCCGGTCATCACCAAAACTCACAAACTGGAAGTCGAAAACACCTTGGGTCTTCACCATTTGTTGTCCTGTGATATTACCTTCAAGAAAATCTCAAGGTCAAAGTTCAGATATGACCTCGACCTTAGGCCTCCAATCTTGTTATCATAACAACTCGAAAACTGTAAAAGATAGAAGCAGACAATAAATTGGAAAAATACTCCTCTCATTGAGACCTACATTTGGTCTTCTATGTCAAAAATTGTTCAATGAACCATTTAGGAGTTATTGCCCTTGACAGGTTTCGGCTAAATATTGTTTTCAATATTACTCAAATACCATACAAAATTGAAGCAGACAATATATAAGAAAAATGTTCCTCTCATTGAGACCTACATTTGGTCTTTTATGTCAAAAATTGTTCAATGAACCGTTTAGGAGTTATTGCCCTTGACAGGTTTTGGCTAAATTTTGTTTTCAATATTACTCAAAAACTATACAAAATTGAAGCAGACAATATATGAGAAAAATGTTCCTCTCATTGAGATCTACATTTGATATAAATAGTTGAAAACTGTGCGACAAACCGTTTTCGAGGTTATGGCCCTTGACTGGTTTCGGCTAACTTTTATTTTCAATATAACTCTAAAACCATACAAAATTGAAGCAGACAATATATGAGAAAAATGTTCCTCTCGTTGAGATCTACATTTGATATATAGTGTCGAAAACTGTGTGACAAACAGTTTTCCAGGTTATGGCCCTTGACACGTATATGCTAAATTTTGTCGAGACCTTCATTTGGTACATTTGAACCAAAGGTGTGCGATGAACCGTTTTCGAGTAACAGCCCTTGACATGTGTGAGTTATTCCGTTTTTTGGTTAAAACTTGAAAACGGTTAGAGATAATATAGTTAACATGGTCATATGTCGTGTGCGAAGAATCTGCCTAGCTTTTTGACCAAAGCTCATGAATATAAAGGAAAACATGCATCACGATAAAAAAAATACACATCTTTGCTGCAATTAATCAGACCTGTCCAGACACTAAGAAGTGTTACAATATATAAAACGTAACACATAACCAGTATCTAGAGAGTATCTTATATCTTCGAGCTCATTTGATATGGACCTGATAAGACTTGTCGAGCGAAAAAAAACAACTAAGAATTAATATGTATCAAGATTAGTACTTTTTGGCTTAGAAAGGGGTAATCATATGAGACTTAAAAATTTTCAATGATGGACATTTCAAAATGGCTTAAACACTAATTTCAAATTTTAAGTACATACTACATGTACTTTTTGTAACATAAAAAACTAACTTTTGGCAAAAATTGATAAAATCATGAACATTGAGTGAGTTCCTACAATGCGTAATTATGTGTCGAGTGAAGAAAACATGCACTTTGTTACAAAATTTCTGTATTAAACAAAAATTGATAAAATAATGAACATTGAGCCAGTTCCTACAATGCGTAATTATGTGTCGAGTGAAGAAAACATGCACTTTGTTGCAAAATTGCTGTATTAAACCAAATGTGATAATTATTAAAATGATTGAAATGATGTTAACTTGAACATATATACAGAAATTAGCAATTTAAGTGCAATTACTTTAAAAATGGTACACTATATTCTTAGATTTTCATGAAAAAATGTTCAACACTGTGACAATAGCCTAAATCGACACTTTTAATCCAAAGTTAAAACAAAACCTTTTGATTTCTACAAGTTTCCCTCTTTTCCTTATTGTTTAATTATTAAATTTAAAATATGTAAAGCTGTTGTGTCCCATTTTAGTGTGTTTCTCCATTAAAAATGAGTACAAAGTTATTTCTGAATCATAATAATAATATTGTATGGAGACAATCAATTAAAAATACCAAGATGTATGACAAAATAAGTTTTGCATAAAATGTTATGTAGTTTGGTCTACTTTCATCATGTTCATAGTGTACATTTTTTCAATATACATCATACATGACCAAAGTTAACACTAAATTTAATCAACTTACTTTGTTAGGTAAAAAGAAGATATTTTCCGTTTAGAATGTGGATTTCAGTCTAAAAACGTATTTCCTCAAAGTATGCTAGTCAATAAATCCTCCAAATCCCAGATTGAAACACATGACCACCCCTCCCCCTTATTTGTAAATTTCGTCAGCTGTGATGTCCATTTCAGTTATCGTCAGTGAATCATAGTGTAAATCCTTTCTCAACAAGTTGTTCTAACTATCCGAACTGCATTTTACCTCACATTTGAATCAAATTGAAACAATTTCCGACGTGAATTTTTGTTTATTCGGTCGTCTGCTACGTGACTCGTGTCCTTATTTTCCAGCGTGAAATTCCTATGAAATAATTTGAAAAATGTCTTTAAATGATCGATCTGAAACAATAACAAATTGAAACAATGCTCCGTTGATATTAATCCGTGTCGTCCTGAATTAAACAATCACTGAGATTACAGATCGTGCATCATGTCATATATAGGTCCGTTCAGACCATCGTAACTCCCTAGAATGATAAAATAAAACTATCTCCGTGATATTATATAACAATGTCACGTGACTCCAGCCAGTTCTGTTCTTTGCCTTTTACCATAAATCTCTTTCCAGGGCTCACCACACTGGGCGAAGTGGGCGACAAAGTCGCCCTACTAGGACCTGAAGTCGCCCTAAGGCTCCTCAAAAGCGAAGTCGAAGTCGCCCTGTTATTTCCCTCAAGTCGCCCGATGGTTCACATAAGATGTAAATCATACTTGTAAATCTGGTTCAAATAATTCACCCTGGCTATCAATTTATCAGTAAATGTGTAATTCCAATGAAAAACGGCAAACAATATGCGTATTTAACATATTTTCAAACGATTTACGCCTTTCAAATGTATTACGCGCCATTTGTTTATTTACCGGATGTGACTAATTACCGGAAGTGAACAACGAAGAAAAGTAATGTACAACGGCCCGTAATGAAAAATCGTAATTTTTGTATAAACTAACTCCTTTAATTAGTTTCAAACTTCAGTTCTTTCAAAGTGTATTGTACTTAAACAATTTTCTTTGATAAATATATGAGCTGCACTTGAAAGAATAAAGATGTACAGTAATTATTGACATCATGATTAGTTCTGTAGATAGATGTCCCATGAAGCAATTTGGATCAGCACAACTTTGTCCAAGTGGAAGTGTGCTGAACAGAAGAATTATTTCTGGGTTTAATGTAATGTTATTCTATCTATCATCTTTGGAAATTTTGCTCAGATAAACATGGAATGTGCATAACAAACTGTTAGGAATATTATGATATACAAGAACTAATGAATGAAGTTTATATCAACACATATACAAATATTTTTGTTGATCTATTTTTATTTGTGAATACCTTGTATGGCTACAAGTACTGAAGTAGATAGGAAAATAGTCCCTATATCTGGTGCTTTTTTCATTGATTATTATTTTGATAAAGGTTATGCGGTCCAGGTTATGTGCTGTTTGAAACTGCATACCATGAATAATGAAAAAGAAAGAAATAAAACTTAATCTAAGTGTGTTATGGTTTAAAAACACAAGAGAAATAATCCTGGAAATTGATGTAAATAATGAAAAATGTACGTAACTACAGCGAAATTAATTATTAATACGGTCCCCCTGACTTCTCCCTGTGTCTCCCTGAAGTCTCCCTATCATGGCCTGACTTCTCCCTGTTTGGCTGCCAGGGAGAAGTCACTTCTCCCTACTTTTTTAGAGTGTGGTGACCCCTGCTTTCTCTTCCCCTACAAGTCAAGAAAAGTCATTAAAATACCAAACATATAGTTAAAAACAGAAAAGTAAACAAACAAACAAATAAACAAAAAAACTGGTTCCCGGTTTTTATATAATCATAGTTGCATATAAAACTATGAACCCAAAAAGGGCCCAACTCTCCACCCAGGGACAGCATGTCAAAAACAATAAATCATGCTGGCCCTGGGGTGGAGGGGCCGGGCCCTTTTTTTTCCTTCAATTTTGTAATAAGAACGTTCTAGAAACAATGGAATAGAAACCCCCCGGGGAGGCGGGGGGGGGGGGGGGGTATACGGGTATATTACGATGTAAAATGATAGATTTTCACCCTCTGGGACCTCTTGTTTAACGTTTAACGCCAGTTTTTCCTATAGAAACGATAACGAGGGAAAGACCTTCCTGTGCATTTGTTCTACTGAACAAATGTCCTTTTATTAAGGTCTTTCCCACTTCCAGTGGGAAGACCTTACTGTATTTCTTCTGATTATTATTATTATTAAGGTCTTTCCCACTTCCAGTGGGAAGACCTTATTGTATTTCTTCTGATTATTATTAAGGTCTTTCCCACTTCCAGTGGGAAGACCTTACTGTATTTCTTATGATTATTAAGGTCTTTCCCACTTCCAGTGGGAAGACCTTACTGTATTTCTTATGATTATTATTATTAAGGTCTTTCCCCTTTCCGAGGGAAAGACCTTACTGTATTTCTTATGATTATTATTATTATTATTATTTTTTTTCTTCTGCCACAGATGTCAAAAAAGTGTCTTGACATATCTCTTTGAAACTTGGCACACTTAACCGACACTAGCTGGGCTCGACCTGAGTCACCCTGCGAAACCGAGCTATTTTTAGAAACGGAGTTATCTCCCCAAATACTGTTTACCCTTGTTTTCAATTAAACTTTTAAACCGTAACCGATATCAAAATTTTAAGGTATGGAAATTGTCACCTGACATCTGACAATGATTAATCACGCAAAAAAATTTTTATCGATCAACTTCCTGTTTACGCGATTTTCACGCGAAGTTTGTCGAAAATGTCAAAGTTGTTCGATTTCCACAAAAATTGGTTTCCAAGTAGATATGAGGGTCCTTATTACATCTATCGGATCCAAATTTTTTTTCGGTCCACCATTTCCAAAATGGCCGCCATTGAAATTTTGTTTTCAATATAACTCAAAAACCATACAAAATTGAAGCAGACAATATAAGAGAAAAATGTTCCTCTCGTTGAGATCTACATTTGATATATAGTGTCGAAAACTGTGCGACAAACCGTTTTCGAAGTTATGGCCCTTGACAGGTTTCGGCTAAATTTTGTTTTCAATATAACTCAAAAACCATAAAAGATTGAAGCAGACAATATATTAGAAAAATGTTCCTCTCGTTGAGATCTACATTTGATATAGTTGGTTGAAAACTGTTCGACAAACCGTTTTCGAGGTTATGGCCCTTGACAGGTTTCGGCTAAATTTTATTTTCAATATAACTCAAAAACCATAAAAAATTGAAGCAGACAATATATTAGAAAAATGTTCCTCTCATTATGATCTACATTTGATATAAATAGTTGAAAACTGTGCGACAAACCGTTTTCGAGGTTAAGGCCCTTGACAAGTTTCGGCTAAATTTTGTTTTCAATATAACTCAAAAACCATACAAAATTGAAGTAGACAATATATGAGAAAAATGTTCCTCTCATTGAGATCTACATTTGATATATACTGTTGAAAACAGTGCGACAAACCGTTTTCGAGGTTATGGCCCTTGACAGGTTTCGGCTAAATTTTGTTTTCAATATAACTCAAAAACCAAAAAAAATTGAAGCAGACAATATATTAGAAAAATGTTCGTCTCATTATGATCTACATTTGATATATACTGTTGAAAACTGTGCGACAAACCGTTTTCGAGGTTATAGCCCTTGACAGGTTTCGGCTAAATTTTGTTTTCAATATAACTCAAAAACCATACAAAATTGAAGCAGACAATATATCAGGAAAATGTTCCTCTCGTTGAGATCTACATTTGATATAAGGGTCCAAAACTGTGCGACAAACCGTTTTCGAGGTTATGGCCCTTGACAGGTTTCTGTTTAATTATTATTTTTATTCTTCTTCTTTTCCGCCGCAGATGTCGAAAAAGTGTCTTGACGTATCGCTTTGAAACTTGGCACACTTAACAGACACTACCTGGGCTCGACCTGAGTCACCCTGCGAAACCGATCCATTTTTAGTAACGGAGTTATCTCCCCAAACACTGTTTACCCTTGTTTTCAATTAAACTTTTAAACCATAGCCGATATCAAAACTTTAAGGTGTGGAAATTGTCACCTGACTTCTGACAATGATTAATCACCCAAAAAAAATTTTATTGTTCAACTTCCTGTTTACGCGATTTTCACGCGAAGTTTGTCAAAAATGTCAAAGTTGTTCGATTTCCACAAAAATTGGTTTCCATGTAGATATGAGGGTCCTAATTACATCTATCGGATCAAAATTTTTTTTTGGTCCACCATTTTCAAAATGGCCGCCATTGAAATTTTGTTTTCAATATAACTCAAAAACCATACAAAATTGAAGCAGAAAATATATTAGAAAAATGTTCCTCTCATTGCGATCTACATTTGATATATAGAGTCAAAAACTGTGCAACAAAGCGTTTTCGAGGTTATGGCCCTTGACAGGTTTCGGCTAAATTTTGTTTTCAATATAACTCGAAAACCATAAAAAAATTGAAGCAGACAATATATTAGAAAAATGTTCCTTTCGTTGAGATCTACATTTGATATAAATAGTTGAAAACTGTGTGACAAACCGTTTTCGAGGTTATGGCCCTTGACAGGTTTCGGCTAAATTTTGTTTTCAATATAACTCAAAAACCATAAAAAATTGAAGCAGACAATATATCAGAAAAATGTTTCTCTCATTAAGATCTACATTTCATATAATTGGTTGAAAACTGTGCGACAAACCGTTTGAGGTTATGGCCCTTGACAAGTTTCAGCTAAATTTTGTTTTCAATGTAACTCAAAAACCATAAAAAATTGAAGCAGACAATATATGAGAAAAATGTTTCTCTCATTGAGATCTACATTTCATATAATTGGTTGAAAACTGTGCAACAAACCGTTTTCGAGGTTATGGCCCTTGACAGGTTTCGGCTATATTTTGTTTTCAATATTACTCAAAAACCATAAAATATTGAAGCAGACAATATACTAGAAAAATGTTCCTCTCATTGAGATCTACATTTGATATAAATAGTTGAAAACTGTGCGACAAACCGTTTTCGAGGTTATGGCCCTTGACAAGTTTCGGCAAATTTTGTTTTCAATATAACTCAAAAACCATCAAAAATTGAAGCAGACAATATATTAGAAAAATGTTCCTCTCATTGCGATCTACATTTGATATATAGAGTCAAAAACTGTGCAACAAAGCGTTTTCGAGGTTATGGCCCTTGACAGGTTTCGGCTAAATTTTGTTTTCAATATAACTCGAAAACCATAAAAAAATTGAAGCAGACAATATATTAGAAAAATGTTCCTTTCGTTGAGATCTACATTTGATATAAATAGTTGAAAACTGTGTGACAAACCGTTTTCGAGGTTATGGCCCTTGACAGGTTTCGGCTAAATTTTGTTTTCAATATAACTCAAAAACCATAAAAAATTGAAGCAGACAATATATCAGAAAAATGTTTCTCTCATTAAGATCTACATTTCATATAATTGGTTGAAAACTGTGCGACAAACCGTTTTCGAGGTTATGGCCCTTGACAAGTTTCAGCTAAATTTTGTTTTCAATGTAACTCAAAAACCATAAAAAATTGAAGCAGACAATATACTAGAAAAATGTTTCTCTCACTGAGATCTACATTTGATATAAATAGTTGAAAACTGTGCTACAAACCGTTTTCGAGGTTATGGCCCTTGACAGGTTTCGGCTAAATTTTGTTTTCAATATAACTCAAAAACCATACAAAATGAAGCAGACAATTATATCAGAAAAATGTTTCTCTCATTGAGATCTACATTTCATATAATTGGTTGAAAACTGTGCGACAAACCGTTTTCGAGGTTATGGCCCTTGACAAGTTTCGGCTAAATTTTGTTTTTAATATAACTCAAAAACCATAAAATATTGAAGCAGACAATATACTAGAAAAATGTTTCTCTCATTGAGATCTACATTAGATATACAGGGTTGAAAACTGTGCGACAAACCGTTTCATAGTGTACATTTTTTCAATATACATGACCAAAACACTAAATTTAATCAACTTACTTTGTTAGCTAAATAGAAGATAATTTCCGTTTAGAATGTGGATTTCAGTCTGAAAACGTATTTCCTCAAAGTATACGACTCAATAAATCCTTTAAATCACAGATTGAAGCACATGACCACCCCCTCCCCCTTATTTGTAAATTTCGTCTGCTGTGATGTCCATTTCAGTTATCGTCAGTGAATCATAGTGTAAATCGTTTCTCAACAAGTTGTTTTAACTATCCGAACTGCATTTTACCTCACATTTTAATCAATATGAAACAATTTCCGACGTGAATTTTTGTGTATTCAGTCGTCTGCTATGTGCCTCGTGTCCTTATTTTACAGTGTGAAATTCCTTTGAAATAAAGCGAAAACCTCTTCCAATAATCGTCGGCATGCTCCGTTGATAATAATCCGTGTCGTCCTGGATTAAACAATCACTGAGATTAAAGATCGTGCATCATGTCATATATAGGTCTGTTCAGGACCATGGTTACTCCCTAGTATGAGAAATTCAAACTATCTCCGTGATATTATATAACAATGTCACGTGACTCCAGCTAGTGCATTTCTTTGCCTTTTACCATAAATCTGATTTTCTTCTACAAGTAAAGAAAAGTCATTAAAATACAAAACATACAGTTAAAACAGAAAAATAAACAAACAAACAAATAAACAAAAAAAACTGGTTCCCGGTTTTTATACAATCATAGTTGCATATAAAACTATGAACCCAAAAAGGGCCCTGTTCTCCACTCAGGGCTAGCATGTTAAAAACAGTATAAGAGCTTTAATTCGAGTCCAAGGTCAAGGTGACACCATAACAAGAATACCACTTAGCAACCATACATTTTCATAATCTATATGTTTTATGTCATTTCTGAACCGGAAGGTTGGTTTTTCCCTGGCAACATGCATCAAAGTCCTTAGCAACACACTCATTGCACTATTGACGTTTAGGTTAATTAGTTTTTGGCTTTTAATTTGAAAACTGTCAGAGATAATAAAGAAACCAGTTTAGTAAAATAAGCTTTTGTTGATAACTTAAACTGTTAACCATTACAGATAATATAGTAAACATGTATACTTTTGTGATCATTAAGAATAGACCTTCAATTTAAACACCTCAAGTCAGAGGTCATAGGCAAAAGTTCAAACCATTGAGCAAGAGCAGCCATAAATGTTTAGAAATAAACTTATTAATACACCTGTACTTACTTTTGATAAATCAATGACAACATTTTTCAATTTTACCAAGCTCCCACTGAAAAATCAAAGATTACCTGCAAAAAATAAATGAAAATTTTACCAGAGCCCTGTTAGCTACTTGTGCAAAGTATACAATGTACCTTATACTTTGCATAAGTATCCACCTCCCACGACGAGGACGTAGGGTTGGATTTTTGGGAGGCACACATTTTTTTATAAATTTTATACGATTTCTTGGATGATTTTTTATTATTTTATTCATCCTGATTTTGCACAACAGTAAAAATACATAATTAGACTAAGATTTAAGATTGCTTCATGGTAATTGTAGTAAGTTGTCAACACTGAAATTTCTAAAGGCCTGATTCCCCTGAAGTACACATGATCAACCAATGTGGGCAACACACATTATTTTTTATTCTGCAACTACCGCTTCAAATATACAAATACGACCCTATGAATAAAGCTAAACTTTTTTTGTAAGTAATGACGTCAGCTTCTGGTACATTTGTATAAACTTCTAAGGATATTTAGTATTCTATTCTGGTTTACGTCTTGTTGTCGAATATGATATTTGTTTGCGATGGCTGGCTATCATTCGAATACGCGTCGAAATTTCAAGTAAAAAACCGGCTTAAAGTGCACTTTTTCCTGTTTTCCAATAGTATAAAAGGTATTTTCTGTTAGCAGAATAAAAAAAACAATATTCGTACATTTTCAGAAAATATAAAGTTTATTTATACTCGTTGCAAAACAGGTAAGAAATGTTCGGCAGAGGCTCGCATTTCTACCTATTTCTAAGGCTCGTACAAATAAACTGTATATTTTTTGACAATGTACTAATATGCGAGTGAAGCGAAGCTCACTAATGTACAGATTCTGCCAAATTGCACGAGACCCAAAATATGATCATTAGAAAAAAAATCCTGGGCTACTCAGTAGTGATGGAACGATTATCGCCTACAATCGATAAACTGTCGTTTTTCACCCGCCGATCTTACTAATCGATGTTCAAAATAAAAATCGGATGTCGCAGACATCGCCGATCGAAATACGGAAATTCAATTCTGTTCGGTTTTGTTCTGTAATTAACCTGTCCGATCCGTTTCCGGGTATAGTAAAATGGATGACAAGGTCGAAGCGGTCGATCATGACCCAAATAACAACAACTTTTTTAATGGTCCTGATATCTAAAATAGCATTTAAACAAAATGCTACCTAATTCAAGAAGGCCAATGATAAAAAAAGGCAAAAAATTTAAAAATTGTTTTATTAAGCAGAAAAAAACAATGTTTTAGTAAAGAGACAATTTAAGCAATGTTAATTGATACACTAAAAAAGATTTTCCGATTATTAATCGATTATGTCTTTTCGATTATTTCCGATAATCGATTATGAAAATTTTCCGATTCCCCAACACTACTACTCAGAATGCATTGGGAATTTACGAAAAGTATTTTCGCTTTTTTTTTACAAACTGCTAAAATTAAAATGCATTAATATCATAGAAAACTGTTGGCTTAGAATTAAAAGAACTATACAAATACGTGTTATGACAACAACAAAACCCCTGGAATTGTTTGACATCTGGCAAAACTTCACGCTTGAATATGTACAAAACTTATATAATTCCATTCCAAGGAGAGTTTTGGCATGCATAAGATCCAAGGGACACCTAACAAAATATTAAGGTAAGTCACAGCTTTATTTTAATATTTTTTGCTTGTTTTACTATTCAAGGCGAGATAACTCCAAGATGACGTCGGCCATTTTTCCGCGAATACTTTTGGCACGAGACTGTACATTCATATTGTTGAATATTTATTTGGCCTAAAATATTGAATTCGATACAGTTGTTTTTCATATATGTGCATTGCATTGAACATTTTAAGCTGTCACTTCAAAAGGCACTGAATGTCAATTTAATACCTACCAATGGTAAACAATGTCAATGATTTCTAACACACGTCAGGCAATATCGAAAATCTGAAAGTCTGACAACTAATCAACTAAATACAAAACAGCGCTGGGGTCTATGAACCTGATACAAGAACTGGTATGCAATCCTCAACCCCGTAAAAAAGTTCGCTGATGAAAATTTTAACAAAGCAAGTTCGCTACGAACACAAGGAATCAAACAGGATATACATATCTGATGCAATAACACACATGCGCACGAGGGTTGGTATACCACCTAAAACGGTGGTCGGTATTTCGGGTAGCGCGAACCTGAACCCAAGACAAAATCCCCGAGACAGAATTCGACTTTAATGAATTACTTAGTTATTTGAAAAATTTTTTAAAAATAATTTAAAGATATAACAAGCTTCTGATTTTTTTTTCGGTCCACCATTTTCAAAATGGCCACAATTGAAATTTTGTTTTCAATATAACTCAAAAACCATACAAAATTGAAGCAGACAATATACCAGAAAAATGTTCCTCTCATTGAGATCTACATTTGAAGTAAAGAGTCGAAAACTGTGCGACAAACCGTTTTCGAAGTTATGGCCCTTGACAGGTTTCGGCTAAATTTTATTTTCAATATAACTCTAAAACCATAAAAAATTGAAGCAGACAATATATAAAAAAAATGTTCCTCTCATTAAAATCTACATTTGATATAATGGTCGAAAACTGCGACAAACCGTTTTCGAGGTTATGGCCCTTGATAGGTTTCGTCTAAATTTTGTATTCAATATAACTCTAAAACCATCAAAAATTGAAGCAGACAATATATTAGAAAAATGTTCCTCTCATTGAGATCTACATTTAATATAATGATTCGAAAACTGTACTACAAACCGTTTTCGAGGTTATGGCCCTTGACTGGTTTCTGCTAAATTTTGTTTTCAATATAACTCTAAAACCATAAAAAAATTGAAGCAGACAATATACTAGAAAAATGTTCCTCTCATTGAGATCTACATTTGATATAATGATTCGAAAACTGTGCGACAAACGGTTTTAGAGGCTATGGCCCTTGACAAGTTTCGGCTAAATTTGGTTTTCAATATAACTCAAAAACCATAAAAAATTGAAGTTGACAATATATCAGAAAAATGTTCCTCTCATTAAGATCTACATTTGATATAAATGGTCGAAAACTGTGTGACTAACCGTTTTCGAGGTTATGGCCCTTGACATGTTTCGGCAAATCAGTTTTTGGCTTACAACTTTAAAACGGTCAAAGATAATATAGTAAACATATGGGTTTTTTGTGACCGTCATAACAAGCCCTTCGATTTAAGACCAAATTCGAATTGTTATGGGCAGCCATTTTCAAAATGGCCGATACCGTAAACAGTTTTTATAAAATAACAGGTAAACCGTACAAAATTGAAGCAGACAATACAAGGGAAAAATGTTCGTCACATCGAAATGTACAAAAAATGATTCAGGTACGAACCGGAAGTGACATTTTGTCCATAGCAACCGACTAAAAGCCCTTCGCAACCATACATTTTCTCACTTGGGACCACTCGCTTTGTACAAAAAAACCATAGCAACTGACTGTAAAGTCATTAGCAACCATATACCTAGACATAACACTAACAAAATGCAGGGAAAGACCTCACATTTGTTCTCGGAACAAATGCGTTTTAATTATTATTATTATTCTTCCTTTTTTTTTCCGCCACATTTTCAAAACAGTCCATAAAAAAGGGTTCGCGACATATCATTTTGATCTTTCAAACCAAGTATCGTACTCTTAAGACCTGTTCAGATTTGACCCTGCGACACCGAAAACTTTTTCTTTACAGAGTTATCTGCCCAAACACCGAAAACCTTGTTATCAGGTTAACTCAGAAACTATAAAATTTAGAGAAAAACTGAAAAGTGAGAAATGTTAAGGAACTTTTGAGACAACTTTGTGCCATAATTTGGCCAAAAAATTTTGTCGAGCGAAGGCGAGCGGTATACCTTGAATGTTTCAATGACTCCGGTCATCACCAAAACTCACAAACTGGAAGTCGAAAACACCTTGGGTCTTCACCATTTGTTGTCCTGTGATATTACCTTCAAGAAAATCTCAAGGTCAAAGTTCAGATATGACCTCGACCTTAGGCCTCCAATCTTGTTATCATAACAACTCGAAAACTGTAAAAGATAGAAGCAGACAATAAATTGGAAAAATACTCCTCTCATTGAGACCTACATTTGGTCTTCTATGTCAAAAATTGTTCAATGAACCATTTAGGAGTTATTGCCCTTGACAGGTTTCGGCTAAATATTGTTTTCAATATTACTCAAATACCATACAAAATTGAAGCAGACAATATATAAGAAAAATGTTCCTCTCATTGAGACCTACATTTGGTCTTTTATGTCAAAAATTGTTCAATGAACCGTTTAGGAGTTATTGCCCTTGACAGGTTTTGGCTAAATTTTGTTTTCAATATTACTCAAAAACTATACAAAATTGAAGCAGACAATATATGAGAAAAATGTTCCTCTCATTGAGATCTACATTTGATATAAATAGTTGAAAACTGTGCGACAAACCGTTTTCGAGGTTATGGCCCTTGACTGGTTTCGGCTAACTTTTATTTTCAATATAACTCTAAAACCATACAAAATTGAAGCAGACAATATATGAGAAAAATGTTCCTCTCGTTGAGATCTACATTTGATATATAGTGTCGAAAACTGTGTGACAAACAGTTTTCCAGGTTATGGCCCTTGACACGTATATGCTAAATTTTGTCGAGACCTTCATTTGGTACATTTGAACCAAAGGTGTGCGATGAACCGTTTTCGAGTAACAGCCCTTGACATGTGTGAGTTATTCCGTTTTTTGGTTAAAACTTGAAAACGGTTAGAGATAATATAGTTAACATGGTCATATGTCGTGTGCGAAGAATCTGCCTAGCTTTTTGACCAAAGCTCATGAATATAAAGGAAAACATGCATCACGATAAAAAAAATACACATCTTTGCTGCAATTAATCAGACCTGTCCAGACACTAAGAAGTGTTACAATATATAAAACGTAACACATAACCAGTATCTAGAGAGTATCTTATATCTTCGAGCTCATTTGATATGGACCTGATAAGACTTGTCGAGCGAAAAAAAACAACTAAGAATTAATATGTATCAAGATTAGTACTTTTTGGCTTAGAAAGGGGTAATCATATGAGACTTAAAAATTTTCAATGATGGACATTTCAAAATGGCTTAAACACTAATTTCAAATTTTAAGTACATACTACATGTACTTTTTGTAACATAAAAAACTAACTTTTGGCAAAAATTGATAAAATCATGAACATTGAGTGAGTTCCTACAATGCGTAATTATGTGTCGAGTGAAGAAAACATGCACTTTGTTACAAAATTTCTGTATTAAACAAAAATTGATAAAATAATGAACATTGAGCCAGTTCCTACAATGCGTAATTATGTGTCGAGTGAAGAAAACATGCACTTTGTTGCAAAATTGCTGTATTAAACCAAATGTGATAATTATTAAAATGATTGAAATGATGTTAACTTGAACATATATACAGAAATTAGCAATTTAAGTGCAATTACTTTAAAAATGGTACACTATATTCTTAGATTTTCATGAAAAAATGTTCAACACTGTGACAATAGCCTAAATCGACACTTTTAATCCAAAGTTAAAACAAAACCTTTTGATTTCTACAAGTTTCCCTCTTTTCCTTATTGTTTAATTATTAAATTTAAAATATGTAAAGCTGTTGTGTCCCATTTTAGTGTGTTTCTCCATTAAAAATGAGTACAAAGTTATTTCTGAATCATAATAATAATATTGTATGGAGACAATCAATTAAAAATACCAAGATGTATGACAAAATAAGTTTTGCATAAAATGTTATGTAGTTTGGTCTACTTTCATCATGTTCATAGTGTACATTTTTTCAATATACATCATACATGACCAAAGTTAACACTAAATTTAATCAACTTACTTTGTTAGGTAAAAAGAAGATATTTTCCGTTTAGAATGTGGATTTCAGTCTAAAAACGTATTTCCTCAAAGTATGCTAGTCAATAAATCCTCCAAATCCCAGATTGAAACACATGACCACCCCTCCCCCTTATTTGTAAATTTCGTCAGCTGTGATGTCCATTTCAGTTATCGTCAGTGAATCATAGTGTAAATCCTTTCTCAACAAGTTGTTCTAACTATCCGAACTGCATTTTACCTCACATTTGAATCAAATTGAAACAATTTCCGACGTGAATTTTTGTTTATTCGGTCGTCTGCTACGTGACTCGTGTCCTTATTTTCCAGCGTGAAATTCCTATGAAATAATTTGAAAAATGTCTTTAAATGATCGATCTGAAACAATAACAAATTGAAACAATGCTCCGTTGATATTAATCCGTGTCGTCCTGAATTAAACAATCACTGAGATTACAGATCGTGCATCATGTCATATATAGGTCCGTTCAGACCATCGTAACTCCCTAGAATGATAAAATAAAACTATCTCCGTGATATTATATAACAATGTCACGTGACTCCAGCCAGTTCTGTTCTTTGCCTTTTACCATAAATCTCTTTCTCTTCCCCTACAAGTCAAGAAAAGTCATTAAAATACCAAACATATAGTTAAAAACAGAAAAGTAAACAAACAAACAAATAAACAAAAAAACTGGTTCCCGGTTTTTATATAATCATAGTTGCATATAAAACTATGAACCCAAAAAGGGCCCAACTCTCCACCCAGGGACAGCATGTCAAAAACAATAAATCATGCTGGCCCTGGGGTGGAGGGGCCGGGCCCTTTTTTTTCCTTCAATTTTGTAATAAGAACGTTCTAGAAACAATGGAATAGAAACCCCCCGGGGAGGCGGGGGGGGGGGGGGGTATACGGGTATATTACGATGTAAAATGATAGATTTTCACCCTCTGGGACCTCTTGTTTAACGTTTAACGCCAGTTTTTCCTATAGAAACGATAACGAGGGAAAGACCTTCCTGTGCATTTGTTCTACTGAACAAATGTCCTTTTATTAAGGTCTTTCCCACTTCCAGTGGGAAGACCTTACTGTATTTCTTCTGATTATTATTATTATTAAGGTCTTTCCCACTTCCAGTGGGAAGACCTTATTGTATTTCTTCTGATTATTATTAAGGTCTTTCCCACTTCCAGTGGGAAGACCTTACTGTATTTCTTATGATTATTAAGGTCTTTCCCACTTCCAGTGGGAAGACCTTACTGTATTTCTTATGATTATTATTATTATTATTATTATTCTTCCTTTTTTTTTCCGCCACATTTTCAAAACAGTCCATAAAAAAGGGTTCGCGACATATCATTTTGATCTTTCAAACCAAGTATCGTACTCTTAAGACCTGTTCAGATTTAACCCTGCGACACCGAAAACTTTTTCTTTACAGAGTTATCTGCCCAAACACCGAAAACCTTGTTATCAGGTTAACTCAGAAACTATAAAATTTAGAGAAAAACTGAAAAGTGAGAAATGTTAAGGAACTTTTGAGACAACTTTGTGCCATAATTTGGCCAAAAAATTTTGTCGAGCGAAGGCGAGCGGTATACCTTGAATGTTTCAATGACTCCGGTCATCACCAAAACTCACAAACTGGAAGTCGAAAACACCTTGGGTCTTCACCATTTGTTGTCCTGTGATATTACCTTCAAGAAAATCTCAAGGTCAAAGTTCAGATATGACCTCGACCTTAGGCCTCCAATCTTGTTATCATAACAACTCGAAAACTGTAAAAGATAGAAGCAGACAATAAATTGGAAAAATACTCCTCTCATTGAGACCTACATTTGGTCTTCTATGTCAAAAATTGTTCAATGAACCATTTAGGAGTTATTGCCCTTGACAGGTTTCGGCTAAATATTGTTTTCAATATTACTCAAATACCATACAAAATTGAAGCAGACAATATATAAGAAAAATGTTCCTCTCATTGAGACCTACATTTGGTCTTTTATGTCAAAAATTGTTCAATGAACCGTTTAGGAGTTATTGCCCTTGACAGGTTTTGGCTAAATTTTGTTTTCAATATTACTCAAAAACTATACAAAATTGAAGCAGACAATATATGAGAAAAATGTTCCTCTCATTGAGATCTACATTTGATATAAATAGTTGAAAACTGTGCGACAAACCGTTTTCGAGGTTATGGCCCTTGACTGGTTTCGGCTAACTTTTATTTTCAATATAACTCTAAAACCATACAAAATTGAAGCAGACAATATATGAGAAAAATGTTCCTCTCGTTGAGATCTACATTTGATATATAGTGTCGAAAACTGTGTGACAAACAGTTTTCCAGGTTATGGCCCTTGACACGTATATGCTAAATTTTGTCGAGACCTTCATTTGGTACATTTGAACCAAAGGTGTGCGATGAACCGTTTTCGAGTAACAGCCCTTGACATGTGTGAGTTATTCCGTTTTTTGGTTAAAACTTGAAAACGGTTAGAGATAATATAGTTAACATGGTCATATGTCGTGTGCGAAGAATCTGCCTAGCTTTTTGACCAAAGCTCATGAATATAAAGGAAAACATGCATCACGATAAAAAAAATACACATCTTTGCTGCAATTAATCAGACCTGTCCAGACACTAAGAAGTGTTACAATATATAAAACGTAACACATAACCAGTATCTAGAGAGTATCTTATATCTTCGAGCTCATTTGATATGGACCTGATAAGACTTGTCGAGCGAAAAAAAACAACTAAGAATTAATATGTATCAAGATTAGTACTTTTTGGCTTAGAAAGGGGTAATCATATGAGACTTAAAAATTTTCAATGATGGACATTTCAAAATGGCTTAAACACTAATTTCAAATTTTAAGTACATACTACATGTACTTTTTGTAACATAAAAAACTAACTTTTGGCAAAAATTGATAAAATCATGAACATTGAGTGAGTTCCTACAATGCGTAATTATGTGTCGAGTGAAGAAAACATGCACTTTGTTACAAAATTTCTGTATTAAACAAAAATTGATAAAATAATGAACATTGAGCCAGTTCCTACAATGCGTAATTATGTGTCGAGTGAAGAAAACATGCACTTTGTTGCAAAATTGCTGTATTAAACCAAATGTGATAATTATTAAAATGATTGAAATGATGTTAACTTGAACATATATACAGAAATTAGCAATTTAAGTGCAATTACTTTAAAAATGGTACACTATATTCTTAGATTTTCATGAAAAAATGTTCAACACTGTGACAATAGCCTAAATCGACACTTTTAATCCAAAGTTAAAACAAAACCTTTTGATTTCTACAAGTTTCCCTCTTTTCCTTATTGTTTAATTATTAAATTTAAAATATGTAAAGCTGTTGTGTCCCATTTTAGTGTGTTTCTCCATTAAAAATGAGTACAAAGTTATTTCTGAATCATAATAATAATATTGTATGGAGACAATCAATTAAAAATACCAAGATGTATGACAAAATAAGTTTTGCATAAAATGTTATGTAGTTTGGTCTACTTTCATCATGTTCATAGTGTACATTTTTTCAATATACATCATACATGACCAAAGTTAACACTAAATTTAATCAACTTACTTTGTTAGGTAAAAAGAAGATATTTTCCGTTTAGAATGTGGATTTCAGTCTAAAAACGTATTTCCTCAAAGTATGCTAGTCAATAAATCCTCCAAATCCCAGATTGAAACACATGACCACCCCTCCCCCTTATTTGTAAATTTCGTCAGCTGTGATGTCCATTTCAGTTATCGTCAGTGAATCATAGTGTAAATCCTTTCTCAACAAGTTGTTCTAACTATCCGAACTGCATTTTACCTCACATTTGAATCAAATTGAAACAATTTCCGACGTGAATTTTTGTTTATTCGGTCGTCTGCTACGTGACTCGTGTCCTTATTTTCCAGCGTGAAATTCCTATGAAATAATTTGAAAAATGTCTTTAAATGATCGATCTGAAACAATAACAAATTGAAACAATGCTCCGTTGATATTAATCCGTGTCGTCCTGAATTAAACAATCACTGAGATTACAGATCGTGCATCATGTCATATATAGGTCCGTTCAGACCATCGTAACTCCCTAGAATGATAAAATAAAACTATCTCCGTGATATTATATAACAATGTCACGTGACTCCAGCCAGTTCTGTTCTTTGCCTTTTACCATAAATCTCTTTCTCTTCCCCTACAAGTCAAGAAAAGTCATTAAAATACCAAACATATAGTTAAAAACAGAAAAGTAAACAAACAAACAAATAAACAAAAAAACTGGTTCCCGGTTTTTATATAATCATAGTTGCATATAAAACTATGAACCCAAAAAGGGCCCAACTCTCCACCCAGGGACAGCATGTCAAAAACAATAAATCATGCTGGCCCTGGGGTGGAGGGGCCGGGCCCTTTTTTTTCCTTCAATTTTGTAATAAGAACGTTCTAGAAACAATGGAATAGAAACCCCCCGGGGAGGCGGGGGGGGGGGGGGGTATACGGGTATATTACGATGTAAAATGATAGATTTTCACCCTCTGGGACCTCTTGTTTAACGTTTAACGCCAGTTTTTCCTATAGAAACGATAACGAGGGAAAGACCTTCCTGTGCATTTGTTCTACTGAACAAATGTCCTTTTATTAAGGTCTTTCCCACTTCCAGTGGGAAGACCTTACTGTATTTCTTCTGATTATTATTATTATTAAGGTCTTTCCCACTTCCAGTGGGAAGACCTTATTGTATTTCTTCTGATTATTATTAAGGTCTTTCCCACTTCCAGTGGGAAGACCTTACTGTATTTCTTATGATTATTAAGGTCTTTCCCACTTCCAGTGGGAAGACCTTACTGTATTTCTTATGATTATTATTATTATTATTATTATTCTTCCTTTTTTTTTCCGCCACATTTTCAAAACAGTCCATAAAAAAGGGTTCGCGACATATCATTTTGATCTTTCAAACCAAGTATCGTACTCTTAAGACCTGTTCAGATTTGACCCTGCGACACCGAAAACTTTTTCTTTACAGAGTTATCTGCCCAAACACCGAAAACCTTGTTATCAGGTTAACTCAGAAACTATAAAATTTAGAGAAAAACTGAAAAGTGAGAAATGTTAAGGAACTTTTGAGACAACTTTGTGCCATAATTTGGCCAAAAAATTTTGTCGAGCGAAGGCGAGCGGTATACCTTGAATGTTTCAATGACTCCGGTCATCACCAAAACTCACAAACTGGAAGTCGAAAACACCTTGGGTCTTCACCATTTGTTGTCCTGTGATATTACCTTCAAGAAAATCTCAAGGTCAAAGTTCAGATATGACCTCGACCTTAGGCCTCCAATCTTGTTATCATAACAACTCGAAAACTGTAAAAGATAGAAGCAGACAATAAATTGGAAAAATACTCCTCTCATTGAGACCTACATTTGGTCTTCTATGTCAAAAATTGTTCAATGAACCATTTAGGAGTTATTGCCCTTGACAGGTTTCGGCTAAATATTGTTTTCAATATTACTCAAATACCATACAAAATTGAAGCAGACAATATATAAGAAAAATGTTCCTCTCATTGAGACCTACATTTGGTCTTTTATGTCAAAAATTGTTCAATGAACCGTTTAGGAGTTATTGCCCTTGACAGGTTTTGGCTAAATTTTGTTTTCAATATTACTCAAAAACTATACAAAATTGAAGCAGACAATATATGAGAAAAATGTTCCTCTCATTGAGATCTACATTTGATATAAATAGTTGAAAACTGTGCGACAAACCGTTTTCGAGGTTATGGCCCTTGACTGGTTTCGGCTAACTTTTATTTTCAATATAACTCTAAAACCATACAAAATTGAAGCAGACAATATATGAGAAAAATGTTCCTCTCGTTGAGATCTACATTTGATATATAGTGTCGAAAACTGTGTGACAAACAGTTTTCCAGGTTATGGCCCTTGACACGTATATGCTAAATTTTGTCGAGACCTTCATTTGGTACATTTGAACCAAAGGTGTGCGATGAACCGTTTTCGAGTAACAGCCCTTGACATGTGTGAGTTATTCCGTTTTTTGGTTAAAACTTGAAAACGGTTAGAGATAATATAGTTAACATGGTCATATGTCGTGTGCGAAGAATCTGCCTAGCTTTTTGACCAAAGCTCATGAATATAAAGGAAAACATGCATCACGATAAAAAAAATACACATCTTTGCTGCAATTAATCAGACCTGTCCAGACACTAAGAAGTGTTACAATATATAAAACGTAACACATAACCAGTATCTAGAGAGTATCTTATATCTTCGAGCTCATTTGATATGGACCTGATAAGACTTGTCGAGCGAAAAAAAACAACTAAGAATTAATATGTATCAAGATTAGTACTTTTTGGCTTAGAAAGGGGTAATCATATGAGACTTAAAAATTTTCAATGATGGACATTTCAAAATGGCTTAAACACTAATTTCAAATTTTAAGTACATACTACATGTACTTTTTGTAACATAAAAAACTAACTTTTGGCAAAAATTGATAAAATCATGAACATTGAGTGAGTTCCTACAATGCGTAATTATGTGTCGAGTGAAGAAAACATGCACTTTGTTACAAAATTTCTGTATTAAACAAAAATTGATAAAATAATGAACATTGAGCCAGTTCCTACAATGCGTAATTATGTGTCGAGTGAAGAAAACATGCACTTTGTTGCAAAATTGCTGTATTAAACCAAATGTGATAATTATTAAAATGATTGAAATGATGTTAACTTGAACATATATACAGAAATTAGCAATTTAAGTGCAATTACTTTAAAAATGGTACACTATATTCTTAGATTTTCATGAAAAAATGTTCAACACTGTGACAATAGCCTAAATCGACACTTTTAATCCAAAGTTAAAACAAAACCTTTTGATTTCTACAAGTTTCCCTCTTTTCCTTATTGTTTAATTATTAAATTTAAAATATGTAAAGCTGTTGTGTCCCATTTTAGTGTGTTTCTCCATTAAAAATGAGTACAAAGTTATTTCTGAATCATAATAATAATATTGTATGGAGACAATCAATTAAAAATACCAAGATGTATGACAAAATAAGTTTTGCATAAAATGTTATGTAGTTTGGTCTACTTTCATCATGTTCATAGTGTACATTTTTTCAATATACATCATACATGACCAAAGTTAACACTAAATTTAATCAACTTACTTTGTTAGGTAAAAAGAAGATATTTTCCGTTTAGAATGTGGATTTCAGTCTAAAAACGTATTTCCTCAAAGTATGCTAGTCAATAAATCCTCCAAATCCCAGATTGAAACACATGACCACCCCTCCCCCTTATTTGTAAATTTCGTCAGCTGTGATGTCCATTTCAGTTATCGTCAGTGAATCATAGTGTAAATCCTTTCTCAACAAGTTGTTCTAACTATCCGAACTGCATTTTACCTCACATTTGAATCAAATTGAAACAATTTCCGACGTGAATTTTTGTTTATTCGGTCGTCTGCTACGTGACTCGTGTCCTTATTTTCCAGCGTGAAATTCCTATGAAATAATTTGAAAAATGTCTTTAAATGATCGATCTGAAACAATAACAAATTGAAACAATGCTCCGTTGATATTAATCCGTGTCGTCCTGAATTAAACAATCACTGAGATTACAGATCGTGCATCATGTCATATATAGGTCCGTTCAGACCATCGTAACTCCCTAGAATGATAAAATAAAACTATCTCCGTGATATTATATAACAATGTCACGTGACTCCAGCCAGTTCTGTTCTTTGCCTTTTACCATAAATCTCTTTCTCTTCCCCTACAAGTCAAGAAAAGTCATTAAAATACCAAACATATAGTTAAAAACAGAAAAGTAAACAAACAAACAAATAAACAAAAAAACTGGTTCCCGGTTTTTATATAATCATAGTTGCATATAAAACTATGAACCCAAAAAGGGCCCAACTCTCCACCCAGGGACAGCATGTCAAAAACAATAAATCATGCTGGCCCTGGGGTGGAGGGGCCGGGCCCTTTTTTTTCCTTCAATTTTGTAATAAGAACGTTCTAGAAACAATGGAATAGAAACCCCCCGGGGAGGCGGGGGGGGGGGGGGGGTATACGGGTATATTACGATGTAAAATGATAGATTTTCACCCTCTGGGACCTCTTGTTTAACGTTTAACGCCAGTTTTTCCTATAGAAACGATAACGAGGGAAAGACCTTCCTGTGCATTTGTTCTACTGAACAAATGTCCTTTTATTAAGGTCTTTCCCACTTCCAGTGGGAAGACCTTACTGTATTTCTTCTGATTATTATTATTATTAAGGTCTTTCCCACTTCCAGTGGGAAGACCTTATTGTATTTCTTCTGATTATTATTAAGGTCTTTCCCACTTCCAGTGGGAAGACCTTACTGTATTTCTTATGATTATTAAGGTCTTTCCCACTTCCAGTGGGAAGACCTTACTGTATTTCTTATGATTATTAAGGTCTTTCCCACTTCCAGTGGGAAGACCTTACTGTATTTCTTCTGATTATTATTATTATTCTTATTCTTTTTCTTCCGCCACATTTCAAAACAGTCTGTGAAAAAGACTTCGCGACATATCATTTTGATCTTTTAAACCAAGTATCGAACTCTTAAGACCTGTTAGCTGTTCACCCTGCGAGACCGAAAACTTTTTCTTTACGGAGTTATCTGCCCCAACACCGTAAACCTTGTTATCAGAACAACTCAGAAACTATACAATTTAGAGAAAAACTGAAAAGTGAGAAATGTTAAGGAACTTTTGAGACAAGTTTGTGCCATAATTTGGCCAAAAAATTTTGTCGAGCGAAAGCGAGCGGTATACCTTGAATGTTTCAATCACTCCGGTCATCACCAAAACTCACAAACCGGAAGTCGAAAACACCTTGGTTGTTCACCATTTGTTGTTTTGTGACATGTCCTTAAGGAAAATCTCAAGGTTAAAGTTGAGATATGACCTCAACCTTAGGCCTCGAATCTTGTTATGATAACAACTCGAAAACCGTAAAAGATGGAAGCAGACAATAAATTGGTAAAATACTCCTCTCATTGAGACCTACATTTGGTCTTTAATGTACGAAACTGTTCAATTTACCGTTTAAGAGTTATTGCCCTTGACATGTTTCGGTTGATTGGTTTTTGACTTCTAAATTGAAAATGGTTAGAGATAATATAGTAAACATATAGGTTTAAAGTGATCAGTATCAAAAGAGCTTCAATTTGAGCCAAGGTCAAAGGTCATAGGTCAAGGTCATACCCTAGCAACAAGGTAACTGTTATAAAAAGTCCTTAGCAACCATATATTTTTAGAATCAGAATGATGTGCTTTATAGAAATTTGTCATTTCACGACCAGAAGTGGCATTTTGTCCATAGCAACCAACTAAATGTCCTTAGCAACCATACATTTTCTGACTTTGGACAACTTGCTTTATACATTTAAACCATAGTAACTGACCGTTAAGTCATTAGCAACTATATACCTAGACATAACACTAACAAAATACAGGGAAAGACCTCACATTTGTTCTCTGAACAAATGGCCTATCTTTATTATTATTATTATTATTCTTCCTTTTTTTTTCCGCCACATTTTCAAAACAGTCCATAAAAAAGGGTTCGCGACATATCATTTTGATCTTTCAAACCAAGTATCGTACTCTTAAGACCTGTTCAGATTTGACCCTGCGACACCGAAAACTTTTTCTTTACAGAGTTATCTGCCCAAACACCGAAAACCTTGTTATCAGGTTAACTCAGAAACTATAAAATTTAGAGAAAAACTGAAAAGTGAGAAATGTTAAGGAACTTTTGAGACAACTTTGTGCCATAATTTGGCCAAAAAATTTTGTCGAGCGAAGGCGAGCGGTATACCTTGAATGTTTCAATGACTCCGGTCATCACCAAAACTCACAAACTGGAAGTCGAAAACACCTTGGGTCTTCACCATTTGTTGTCCTGTGATATTACCTTCAAGAAAATCTCAAGGTCAAAGTTCAGATATGACCTCGACCTTAGGCCTCCAATCTTGTTATCATAACAACTCGAAAACTGTAAAAGATAGAAGCAGACAATAAATTGGAAAAATACTCCTCTCATTGAGACCTACATTTGGTCTTCTATGTCAAAAATTGTTCAATGAACCATTTAGGAGTTATTGCCCTTGACAGGTTTCGGCTAAATATTGTTTTCAATATTACTCAAATACCATACAAAATTGAAGCAGACAATATATAAGAAAAATGTTCCTCTCATTGAGACCTACATTTGGTCTTTTATGTCAAAAATTGTTCAATGAACCGTTTAGGAGTTATTGCCCTTGACAGGTTTTGGCTAAATTTTGTTTTCAATATTACTCAAAAACTATACAAAATTGAAGCAGACAATATATGAGAAAAATGTTCCTCTCATTGAGATCTACATTTGATATAAATAGTTGAAAACTGTGCGACAAACCGTTTTCGAGGTTATGGCCCTTGACTGGTTTCGGCTAACTTTTATTTTCAATATAACTCTAAAACCATACAAAATTGAAGCAGACAATATATGAGAAAAATGTTCCTCTCGTTGAGATCTACATTTGATATATAGTGTCGAAAACTGTGTGACAAACAGTTTTCCAGGTTATGGCCCTTGACACGTATATGCTAAATTTTGTCGAGACCTTCATTTGGTACATTTGAACCAAAGGTGTGCGATGAACCGTTTTCGAGTAACAGCCCTTGACATGTGTGAGTTATTCCGTTTTTTGGTTAAAACTTGAAAACGGTTAGAGATAATATAGTTAACATGGTCATATGTCGTGTGCGAAGAATCTGCCTAGCTTTTTGACCAAAGCTCATGAATATAAAGGAAAACATGCATCACGATAAAAAAAATACACATCTTTGCTGCAATTAATCAGACCTGTCCAGACACTAAGAAGTGTTACAATATATAAAACGTAACACATAACCAGTATCTAGAGAGTATCTTATATCTTCGAGCTCATTTGATATGGACCTGATAAGACTTGTCGAGCGAAAAAAAACAACTAAGAATTAATATGTATCAAGATTAGTACTTTTTGGCTTAGAAAGGGGTAATCATATGAGACTTAAAAATTTTCAATGATGGACATTTCAAAATGGCTTAAACACTAATTTCAAATTTTAAGTACATACTACATGTACTTTTTGTAACATAAAAAACTAACTTTTGGCAAAAATTGATAAAATCATGAACATTGAGTGAGTTCCTACAATGCGTAATTATGTGTCGAGTGAAGAAAACATGCACTTTGTTACAAAATTTCTGTATTAAACAAAAATTGATAAAATAATGAACATTGAGCCAGTTCCTACAATGCGTAATTATGTGTCGAGTGAAGAAAACATGCACTTTGTTGCAAAATTGCTGTATTAAACCAAATGTGATAATTATTAAAATGATTGAAATGATGTTAACTTGAACATATATACAGAAATTAGCAATTTAAGTGCAATTACTTTAAAAATGGTACACTATATTCTTAGATTTTCATGAAAAAATGTTCAACACTGTGACAATAGCCTAAATCGACACTTTTAATCCAAAGTTAAAACAAAACCTTTTGATTTCTACAAGTTTCCCTCTTTTCCTTATTGTTTAATTATTAAATTTAAAATATGTAAAGCTGTTGTGTCCCATTTTAGTGTGTTTCTCCATTAAAAATGAGTACAAAGTTATTTCTGAATCATAATAATAATATTGTATGGAGACAATCAATTAAAAATACCAAGATGTATGACAAAATAAGTTTTGCATAAAATGTTATGTAGTTTGGTCTACTTTCATCATGTTCATAGTGTACATTTTTTCAATATACATCATACATGACCAAAGTTAACACTAAATTTAATCAACTTACTTTGTTAGGTAAAAAGAAGATATTTTCCGTTTAGAATGTGGATTTCAGTCTAAAAACGTATTTCCTCAAAGTATGCTAGTCAATAAATCCTCCAAATCCCAGATTGAAACACATGACCACCCCTCCCCCTTATTTGTAAATTTCGTCAGCTGTGATGTCCATTTCAGTTATCGTCAGTGAATCATAGTGTAAATCCTTTCTCAACAAGTTGTTCTAACTATCCGAACTGCATTTTACCTCACATTTGAATCAAATTGAAACAATTTCCGACGTGAATTTTTGTTTATTCGGTCGTCTGCTACGTGACTCGTGTCCTTATTTTCCAGCGTGAAATTCCTATGAAATAATTTGAAAAATGTCTTTAAATGATCGATCTGAAACAATAACAAATTGAAACAATGCTCCGTTGATATTAATCCGTGTCGTCCTGAATTAAACAATCACTGAGATTACAGATCGTGCATCATGTCATATATAGGTCCGTTCAGACCATCGTAACTCCCTAGAATGATAAAATAAAACTATCTCCGTGATATTATATAACAATGTCACGTGACTCCAGCCAGTTCTGTTCTTTGCCTTTTACCATAAATCTCTTTCTCTTCCCCTACAAGTCAAGAAAAGTCATTAAAATACCAAACATATAGTTAAAAACAGAAAAGTAAACAAACAAACAAATAAACAAAAAAACTGGTTCCCGGTTTTTATATAATCATAGTTGCATATAAAACTATGAACCCAAAAAGGGCCCAACTCTCCACCCAGGGACAGCATGTCAAAAACAATAAATCATGCTGGCCCTGGGGTGGAGGGGCCGGGCCCTTTTTTTTCCTTCAATTTTGTAATAAGAACGTTCTAGAAACAATGGAATAGAAACCCCCCGGGGAGGCGGGGGGGGGGGGGTATACGGGTATATTACGATGTAAAATGATAGATTTTCACCCTCTGGGACCTCTTGTTTAACGTTTAACGCCAGTTTTTCCTATAGAAACGATAACGAGGGAAAGACCTTCCTGTGCATTTGTTCTACTGAACAAATGTCCTTTTATTAAGGTCTTTCCCACTTCCAGTGGGAAGACCTTACTGTATTTCTTCTGATTATTATTATTATTAAGGTCTTTCCCACTTCCAGTGGGAAGACCTTATTGTATTTCTTCTGATTATTATTAAGGTCTTTCCCACTTCCAGTGGGAAGACCTTACTGTATTTCTTATGATTATTAAGGTCTTTCCCACTTCCAGTGGGAAGACCTTACTGTATTTCTTATGATTATTAAGGTCTTTCCCCTTTCCAAGGGAAAGACCTTATTGTATTTCTTCTGATTATTATTATTATTATTCTTTCTTTTTCATCCGCCACTTTTCGAAAGCCCATCAATTTGAGAGTTCGCGACATATCATTTCGAAACTTTGGATTATAGACCTGGACTATATTCTTTACTTGAGACTGCGTTTTGCAAGCCGAATACTTTTTACTGACAGAGTTATCTGCCCAAACACCGAAAACCTTGTTATCAGAACAACTCAGAAACAATAAATTTTATAGAAAAACTGAAAAGTGAGAAATGTTAAGGAACTTTTGAGACAACTTTGTGCCATAATTTGGCCAAAAAATTTGGTGGAGCGAAGGCGAGCGGTATACCTTGAATGTTTCAATGACTCCGGTTATCACCAAAACTCACAAATCAGATGTCGAAAATGCCTTAGGTGTTCAATATTTGTTGTCCTGTGACATGACCTTAAAGAAAATCTCAAGGTCAAAGTTCAGATATGACCTCGACCTTAGGCCTCGAATCTTGTTATCATAATAACTCGAAAACCGTAAAAGATGGAAGCAGACAATAAATTGCAAAAATACTCCTCTTATTGAGACCTACATTTGGTCTTTTATGTCCAAAACTGTTTAATTAACCGTTTAGGATTTATTGCCCTTGACATGTTCCGGTTGATTGGTTTTTGACTTATAACTCGAAAACCGTAAAGAATAGAAGCAAACAATAAATTGGAAAACTACTCCTCTCATTGCGACCTACAATTGGTTTATAATGTCAAAAATTATTCAATGAACCGTTTAGGAGTTATTGCCCTTGACATGATTCGGTTGATTGGTTTTTGACTTATAACTCGAAAACTGTAAAAGATAGAAGCAGACAATAAATTGGAAAAATACTCCTCTTATTGGGACCTACAATTGGTCTATTATGTCAAAAATTGTTCAATGAACCGTTTAGGAGTTATTGCCCTTGACATGTTTCGGTTGATTGGTTTTTGACTAATAACTTGAAAACGATTAGAGATAATATGATAAACATGCGTAGCTAAAGTGATCAGTATGAAAAGAGCTTCAATTTGAGCCCAGGGTCAAAGGTCATGGGTCAAGGTCACACCATAGCAACAAGGTAACCATCATAAAAAGTCCTTAGTAACCATCTATATTTAGAATCAGGATTAAGTATTTAAGTGGAATACACTATTTAACAATCGGAAGTTACAATTTTTCCCTAGCAACGGTCACAAAAGTACTTAGCAACCATATGAAGTGTGAATAGGGATGACTTGCTTTACTCAAATAACTTATTTTCATGACTGCTAGTGACATTTTGCAATAAGGAACAGACAAAACGTCAACAGAATCCCCTAATTTACCATACCGGGAAAGACCTCACATTTGTTCTTTGAACAAATGACCTTTCATTATTATTATTATTATTATTCTTCCTTTTTTTTTCCGCCACATTTTCAAAACAGTCCATAAAAAAGGGTTCGCGACATATCATTTTGATCTTTCAAACCAAGTATCGTACTCTTAAGACCTGTTCAGATTTGACCCTGCGACACCGAAAACTTTTTCTTTACAGAGTTATCTGCCCAAACACCGAAAACCTTGTTATCAGGTTAACTCAGAAACTATAAAATTTAGAGAAAAACTGAAAAGTGAGAAATGTTAAGGAACTTTTGAGACAACTTTGTGCCATAATTTGGCCAAAAAATTTTGTCGAGCGAAGGCGAGCGGTATACCTTGAATGTTTCAATGACTCCGGTCATCACCAAAACTCACAAACTGGAAGTCGAAAACACCTTGGGTCTTCACCATTTGTTGTCCTGTGATATTACCTTCAAGAAAATCTCAAGGTCAAAGTTCAGATATGACCTCGACCTTAGGCCTCCAATCTTGTTATCATAACAACTCGAAAACTGTAAAAGATAGAAGCAGACAATAAATTGGAAAAATACTCCTCTCATTGAGACCTACATTTGGTCTTCTATGTCAAAAATTGTTCAATGAACCATTTAGGAGTTATTGCCCTTGACAGGTTTCGGCTAAATATTGTTTTCAATATTACTCAAATACCATACAAAATTGAAGCAGACAATATATAAGAAAAATGTTCCTCTCATTGAGACCTACATTTGGTCTTTTATGTCAAAAATTGTTCAATGAACCGTTTAGGAGTTATTGCCCTTGACAGGTTTTGGCTAAATTTTGTTTTCAATATTACTCAAAAACTATACAAAATTGAAGCAGACAATATATGAGAAAAATGTTCCTCTCATTGAGATCTACATTTGATATAAATAGTTGAAAACTGTGCGACAAACCGTTTTCGAGGTTATGGCCCTTGACTGGTTTCGGCTAACTTTTATTTTCAATATAACTCTAAAACCATACAAAATTGAAGCAGACAATATATGAGAAAAATGTTCCTCTCGTTGAGATCTACATTTGATATATAGTGTCGAAAACTGTGTGACAAACAGTTTTCCAGGTTATGGCCCTTGACACGTATATGCTAAATTTTGTCGAGACCTTCATTTGGTACATTTGAACCAAAGGTGTGCGATGAACCGTTTTCGAGTAACAGCCCTTGACATGTGTGAGTTATTCCGTTTTTTGGTTAAAACTTGAAAACGGTTAGAGATAATATAGTTAACATGGTCATATGTCGTGTGCGAAGAATCTGCCTAGCTTTTTGACCAAAGCTCATGAATATAAAGGAAAACATGCATCACGATAAAAAAAATACACATCTTTGCTGCAATTAATCAGACCTGTCCAGACACTAAGAAGTGTTACAATATATAAAACGTAACACATAACCAGTATCTAGAGAGTATCTTATATCTTCGAGCTCATTTGATATGGACCTGATAAGACTTGTCGAGCGAAAAAAAACAACTAAGAATTAATATGTATCAAGATTAGTACTTTTTGGCTTAGAAAGGGGTAATCATATGAGACTTAAAAATTTTCAATGATGGACATTTCAAAATGGCTTAAACACTAATTTCAAATTTTAAGTACATACTACATGTACTTTTTGTAACATAAAAAACTAACTTTTGGCAAAAATTGATAAAATCATGAACATTGAGTGAGTTCCTACAATGCGTAATTATGTGTCGAGTGAAGAAAACATGCACTTTGTTACAAAATTTCTGTATTAAACAAAAATTGATAAAATAATGAACATTGAGCCAGTTCCTACAATGCGTAATTATGTGTCGAGTGAAGAAAACATGCACTTTGTTGCAAAATTGCTGTATTAAACCAAATGTGATAATTATTAAAATGATTGAAATGATGTTAACTTGAACATATATACAGAAATTAGCAATTTAAGTGCAATTACTTTAAAAATGGTACACTATATTCTTAGATTTTCATGAAAAAATGTTCAACACTGTGACAATAGCCTAAATCGACACTTTTAATCCAAAGTTAAAACAAAACCTTTTGATTTCTACAAGTTTCCCTCTTTTCCTTATTGTTTAATTATTAAATTTAAAATATGTAAAGCTGTTGTGTCCCATTTTAGTGTGTTTCTCCATTAAAAATGAGTACAAAGTTATTTCTGAATCATAATAATAATATTGTATGGAGACAATCAATTAAAAATACCAAGATGTATGACAAAATAAGTTTTGCATAAAATGTTATGTAGTTTGGTCTACTTTCATCATGTTCATAGTGTACATTTTTTCAATATACATCATACATGACCAAAGTTAACACTAAATTTAATCAACTTACTTTGTTAGGTAAAAAGAAGATATTTTCCGTTTAGAATGTGGATTTCAGTCTAAAAACGTATTTCCTCAAAGTATGCTAGTCAATAAATCCTCCAAATCCCAGATTGAAACACATGACCACCCCTCCCCCTTATTTGTAAATTTCGTCAGCTGTGATGTCCATTTCAGTTATCGTCAGTGAATCATAGTGTAAATCCTTTCTCAACAAGTTGTTCTAACTATCCGAACTGCATTTTACCTCACATTTGAATCAAATTGAAACAATTTCCGACGTGAATTTTTGTTTATTCGGTCGTCTGCTACGTGACTCGTGTCCTTATTTTCCAGCGTGAAATTCCTATGAAATAATTTGAAAAATGTCTTTAAATGATCGATCTGAAACAATAACAAATTGAAACAATGCTCCGTTGATATTAATCCGTGTCGTCCTGAATTAAACAATCACTGAGATTACAGATCGTGCATCATGTCATATATAGGTCCGTTCAGACCATCGTAACTCCCTAGAATGATAAAATAAAACTATCTCCGTGATATTATATAACAATGTCACGTGACTCCAGCCAGTTCTGTTCTTTGCCTTTTACCATAAATCTCTTTCTCTTCCCCTACAAGTCAAGAAAAGTCATTAAAATACCAAACATATAGTTAAAAACAGAAAAGTAAACAAACAAACAAATAAACAAAAAAACTGGTTCCCGGTTTTTATATAATCATAGTTGCATATAAAACTATGAACCCAAAAAGGGCCCAACTCTCCACCCAGGGACAGCATGTCAAAAACAATAAATCATGCTGGCCCTGGGGTGGAGGGGCCGGGCCCTTTTTTTTCCTTCAATTTTGTAATAAGAACGTTCTAGAAACAATGGAATAGAAACCCCCCGGGGAGGCGGGGGGGGGGGGGGGTATACGGGTATATTACGATGTAAAATGATAGATTTTCACCCTCTGGGACCTCTTGTTTAACGTTTAACGCCAGTTTTTCCTATAGAAACGATAACGAGGGAAAGACCTTCCTGTGCATTTGTTCTACTGAACAAATGTCCTTTTATTAAGGTCTTTCCCACTTCCAGTGGGAAGACCTTACTGTATTTCTTCTGATTATTATTATTATTAAGGTCTTTCCCACTTCCAGTGGGAAGACCTTATTGTATTTCTTCTGATTATTATTAAGGTCTTTCCCACTTCCAGTGGGAAGACCTTACTGTATTTCTTATGATTATTAAGGTCTTTCCCACTTCCAGTGGGAAGACCTTACTGTATTTCTTATGATTATTATTATTATTATTATTATTCTTCCTTTTTTTTTCCGCCACATTTTCAAAACAGTCCATAAAAAAGGGTTCGCGACATATCATTTTGATCTTTCAAACCAAGTATCGTACTCTTAAGACCTGTTCAGATTTGACCCTGCGACACCGAAAACTTTTTCTTTACAGAGTTATCTGCCCAAACACCGAAAACCTTGTTATCAGGTTAACTCAGAAACTATAAAATTTAGAGAAAAACTGAAAAGTGAGAAATGTTAAGGAACTTTTGAGACAACTTTGTGCCATAATTTGGCCAAAAAATTTTGTCGAGCGAAGGCGAGCGGTATACCTTGAATGTTTCAATGACTCCGGTTATCACCAAAACTCACAAACCGTAAGTCGAAAACACCTTGGTTGTTCACCATTTGTTGTTCTGTGACATGACCTTAAAGAAAATCTCAAGGTCAAAGTTCAGATATGACCTCGACCTTAGGCCTCGAATCTTGTTATCATAACAACTCGAAAACCGTAACAGATAGAAGCAGACAATAAATTGGAAAAATACTCCTCTCATTGAGACCTACATTTGGTTTTTTAAGTCCGAAACTGTTAAATGAACCGTTTAGGAGTTATTGCCCTTGACATGTTTCGGTTGATTGGTTTTTGACTAATAACTTGAAAACGGTTAGAGATAATATGGTAAACATGCATAGCTAAAGTGATCAGTCTGAAAAGAGCTTCAATTTGAGCCCAAGGTCAAAGGTCATGGGTCAAGGTCACACCATAGCAACAAGGTAACCATTATAAAAAGTCCTTAGTAACCATATATATTTAGAATCAGGATGAAGTATTTAGGTGAAATACACTATTTTACAACCGGAAGTGACAATTTGTCCCTAGCAACGGTCACATAAGTCCTTAGCAACCATATGTAGTGAGAATAGGGATGACTTCCTTTACTCAAACAACTAATTTTCATGACTGCTAGTGACATTTTGTAATAAGGAACAGACAAAACGTCAACTGAATCTCCATATTTACCATACTGGGAAAGACCTCACATTTGTTCTTTGAACAAATGACCTTTCATTATTATTATTAAGGTCTTTCCCACTTCCAGTGGCAAGACCTTACTGTATTTCTTCTGATTATTATTATTATTATTATTCTTATTCTTTTTCTTCCGCCACATTTCAAAACAGTCTGTGAAAAAGACTTCGCGACATATCATTTTGATCTTTGAAACCAAGTATCGTACTCTTAAGACCTGTTCGGTGTTCACCCTGCGACACCGAAAACGTTTTCTTTACAGAGTTATCTGCCCCAACACCGAAAACCTTGTTATCAGAACAACTCAGAAACTATACAATTTAGAGAAAAACTGAAAAATGAGAAATGTTAAGGAACTTTTGAGACAACTTTGTGCCATAATTTGGCCAAAAAATTTTGTCGAGCGAAGGCGAGCGGTATACCTTGAATGTTTCAATCACTCCGGTTATCACCAAAACTCACAAACCGGAAGTCGGAAACACCTTGGCTGTTCACCATTTCTTGTTCTGTGACATGACCTTAAGGAAAATCTCAAGGTTAAAGTTTAGATATGACCTCAACCTTAGGCCTCGAATCTTGTTTTCATAACAACTCGAAAACCGTAAAAGATGGAGTTCGCGACATATCATTTTGATCTTTTAAACCAAGTATCGTACTCTTAAGACCTATTCGGTGTTCACACTTCGACACCGAAAACTTTTTCTTTACAGAGTTATCTGCCCCAACACCGAAAACCTTGTTATCAGAACAACTCAGAAACTATAAAATTTAGAGAAAAACTGAAAAGTGAGAAATGTTAAGGAACTTTTGAGACAACTTTGTGTCATAATTTGACCAAAAAATTTTGTCGAGCGGAGGCGAGCAGTATACCTTAAATGTATCAATTACTATGGTTATCACCAAAACTCACATACCGGAAGTCGAAAACACCTTGGCTGTTCACCATTTGTTGTTCTGTGACATGACCTTCAGGAAAATCTCAAGGTTAAAGTTTAGATATGACCTCAACCTTAGGCCTCGAATCTTGTTATCATAACAACTCGAAAACCGTAAAAGATGGAAGCAGACAATAAATTGGAAAAATACTCCTCTCATTGAGGCCTACATTTGGTCTTATATGTCCGAAACTGTTCAATTTACCGTTTAGGAGTTATTGCCCTTGACATGTTTTGGTTGATTGGTTTTTGACTTATAAATTGAAAACGGTTAGAGATAATATAGTAAACATATAGGTTTAAAGTGATCAGTATCAAAAGAGCATCAATTTGAGCCAAAGGTCAAAGGTCATGGGTCAAGGTCACACCATAGCAACAAGGTAACCATCATAAAAAGTCCTTAGTAACCATATATATTTAGAATCAGGATGAAGTATTTAGGTGAAATACACTATTCTACAACCGGAAGTGACAATTTGTCCCTAGCAACGGTCACAAAAGTCCTTAGCAACCATATGTAGTGTGAATAGGGATGACTTGTTTTACTGAAATAACTAATTTTCATGACTGCTAGTGACATTTTGTAATAAGGAACAGACAAAACGTCAACAGAATCCCCATATTTACCATACTGGGAAAGACCTCACATTTGTTCTCTGAACAAATGGCCTTTCATTATTCTTCCTTTTTTTTTCCGCCACATTTTCAAAACAGTCCATAAAAAAGGGTTCGCGACATATCATTTTGATCTTTCAAAGCAAGTATCGCACTCTTAAGACCTGTTCAGATTTGACCCTGCGACACCGAAAACTTTTTCTTTACAGAGTTATCTGCCCAAACACCGAAAACCTTGTTATCAGGTTAACTCAGAAACTATAAAATTTAGAGAAAAACTGAAAAGTGAGAAATGTTAAGGAACTTTTGAGACAACTTTGTGCCATAATTTGGCCAAAAAATTTTGTCGAGCGAAGGCGAGCGGTATACCTTGAATGTTTCAATGACTCCGGACATCACCAAAACTCACAAACTGGAAGTCGAAAACACCTTGGGTCTTCACCATTTGTTGTCCTGTGATATTACCTTCAAGAAAATCTCAAGGTCAAAGTTCAGATATGACCTCGACCTTAGGCCTCCAATCTTGTTATCATAACAACTCGAAAACTGTAAAAGATAGAAGCAGACAATAAATTGGAAAAATACTCCTCTCATTGAGACCTACATTTGGTATTCTATGTCAAAAATTGTTCAATGAACCATTTAGGAGTTATTGCCCTTGACAGGTTTCGTCTAAATTTTGTTTTCAATATTACTCAAAAACCATACAAAATTGAAGCAGACAATATATAAGAAAAATGTTCCTCTCATTAAGACCTTCATTTGGTCTGTTATGTCAAAAATTGTTCAATGAACCGTTTAGGAGTTATTGCCCTTGACAGGTTTTGGCTAAATTTTGTTTTCAATATTACTCAAAAACCATACAAAATTGAAGCAGACAATATATGAGAAAAATGTTCCTCTCATTGAGATCTACATTTGATATAAATAGTTAAAAACTGTGCGACAAACCGTTTTCGAGGTTATTGCCCTTGACTGGTTTCGGCTAACTTTTATTTTCAATATAACTCAACAACCATACAAAATTGAAGCAGACAATATATGAGAAAAATGTTCCTCTCATTGAGATCTACATTTGATATAAATAGTTGAAAACTATGCGACAAACCGTTTTCGAGGTTATGGCCCTTGACTGGTTTCGGCTAACTTTTATTTTCAATATAACTCAAAAACCATACAAAATTGAAGCAGACAATATATGAGAAAAATGTTCCTCTCATTGAGATCTACATTTGATATATAGTGTTGAAAACTGTGTGACAAACCGTTTTCCAGGTTATGGCCCTTGACACGTATCTGCTAAATTTTGTTGAGACCTTCATTTGGTACATTTGAACTGAAGGTGTGCGATGAACCGTTTTCAAGTAACAGCCCTTGACATGTTCGAGTTATTCGGTTTTTTGGTTAAAACTTGAAAACGGTTAGAGATAATATAATTAACATGGTCATATGTCGTGTGCGAAGAATCTGCCTAGCTTTTTGACCAAAGCTCATGAATATAAAGGAAAACATACATCACGATAAAAAAAATACACGTCTTTGCTGCAATTAATCAGACCTGTCCAGACACTAAGAAGTGTTACAATATATAAAACGTAACACATAACCAGTATCTAGAGAGTATCTTATATCTTCGAGCTCATTTGATATGGACCTGATAAGACTTGTCGAGCGAAAAAAAAAAACTAAGAATTATTATATGTATCAAGATATTAGTACTTTTTGGCTTAGAAAGGGGTAATCATATGAGACTTAAAATTTTTCAATGATGGACATTTCAAAATGGCTTAAACACTAATTTCAAATTTTAAGTACATACTACATGTAGTTTTTGTAACATAAAAAAATAACTTTTGGCAAAAATTGATAAAATCATGAACATTGAGTGAGTTCCTACAATGCGTAATTATGTGTCGAGTGAAGAAAACATGCACTTTGTTACAAAATTGCTGTATTAAACAAAAATTGATAAAATAATGAACATTGAGTGAGTTCCTACAATGCGTAATTATGTGTCGAGTGAAGAAAACATGCACTTTGTTGCAAAATTGCTGTATTAAACCAAATGTGATAATTATTAAAATGATTGAAATGATGTTAACTTGAACATATATACAGAAATTAGCAATTTAAGTGCAAATACTTTAAAAATGGTACACTATATTCTTAGATTTTCATGAAAAAATGTTCAACACTGAGACAATAGCCTAAATCGACACTTTTAATCCAAAGTTAAAACAAAACCTTGTGATTTCTACAAGTTTCCCTCTTTTCCTTATTGTTTAATTATTAAATTTAAAATATGTAAAGCTGTTGTGTCCCATTTTAGTGTGTTTCTCCATTAAAAATGAGTACAAAGCTATTTCTGAATCATAATAATAATATTGTATGGAGACAATCAATTAAAAATACCAAGATGTATGACAAAATAAGTTTTGCATAAAATGTTATGTAGTTTGGTCTACTTTCATCATGTTCATAGACTAGTGTACATTTTTTCAATATACATGACCAAAGTTAACACTAAATTTAATCAACTTACTTTGTTAGGTAAAAAGAAGATATTTTCCGTTTAGAATGTGGATTTCAGTCTAAAAACGTATTTCCTCAAAGTATGCGAGTCAATAAATCCTCCAAATCCCAGATTGAAACACATGACAACCCCTCCCCCTTATTTGTAAATTTCGTCAGCTGTGATGTCCATTTCAGTTATCGTCAGTGAATCATAGTGTAAATCCTTTCTCAACAAGTTGTTCTAACTATCCGAACTGCATTTTACCTCACATTTGAATCAAATTGAAACAATTTCCGATGTGAATTTTATGTTTATTCGGTCGTCTGCTACGTGACTCGTGTCCTTATTTTCCAGCGTGAAATTCCTATGAAATAATTTGAAAAATGTCTTTAAATGATCGATCTGAAACAATAACAAATTGAAACAATGCTCCGTTGATATTAATCCGTGTCGTCCTGAATTAAACAATCACTGAGATTACAGATCGTGCATCATGTCATATATAGGTCCGTTCAGACCATCGTAACTCCCTAGAATGATAAAATAAAACTATCTCCGTGATATTATATAACAATGTCACGTGACTCCAGCCAGTTCTGTTCTTTGCCTTTTACCATAAATCTCTTTCTCTTCCCCTACAAGTCAAGAAAAGTCATTAAAATACCAAACATATAGTTAAAAACAGAAAAGTAAACAAACAAACAAATAAACAAAAAAACTGGTTCCCGGTTTTTATATAATCATAGTTGCATATAAAACTATGAACCCAAAAAGGGCCCAACTCTCCACCCAGGGACAGCATGTCAAAAACAATAAATCATGCTGGCCCGGGGGTGGTGGGGCCGGGCCCTTTTTTTTCCTTAAATTTTTTAATAATAACGTTCTAGAAACAATGGAATAGAAACCCCCCGGGGTGGGGGGGGGGGGGGGGGTATACGGGTATATTACGATGTAAAATGATAGATTTTCACCCTCTGGGACCTCTTGTTTAACGTTTAACGCCAGTTTTTCCTATAGAAACGATAACGAGGGAAAGACCTTCCTGTGCATTTGTTCTACTGAACAAATGTCCTTTTATTAAGGTCTTTCCCACTTCCAGTGGGAAGACCTTACTGTATTTCTTCTGATTATTATTATTATTAAGGTCTTTCCCACTTCCAGTGGGAAGACCTTATTGTATTTCTTCTGATTATTATTAAGGTCTTTCCCACTTCCAGTGGGAAGACCTTACTGTATTTCTTATGATTATTAAGGTCTTTCCCACTTCCAGTGGGAAGACCTTACTGTATTTCTTATGATTATTATTATTATTATTATTATTCTTCCTTTTTTTTTCCGCCACATTTTCAAAACAGTCCATAAAAAAGGGTTCGCGACATATCATTTTGATCTTTCAAACCAAGTATCGTACTCTTAAGACCTGTTCAGATTTGACCCTGCGACACCGAAAACTTTTTCTTTACAGAGTTATCTGCCCAAACACCGAAAACCTTGTTATCAGGTTAACTCAGAAACTATAAAATTTAGAGAAAAACTGAAAAGTGAGAAATGTTAAGGAACTTTTGAGACAACTTTGTGCCATAATTTGGCCAAAAAATTTTGTCGAGCGAAGGCGAGCGGTATACCTTGAATGTTTCAATGACTCCGGTTATCACCAAAACTCACAAACCGTAAGTCGAAAACACCTTGGTTGTTCACCATTTGTTGTTCTGTGACATGACCTTAAAGAAAATCTCAAGGTCAAAGTTCAGATATGACCTCGACCTTAGGCCTCGAATCTTGTTATCATAACAACTCGAAAACCGTAACAGATAGAAGCAGACAATAAATTGGAAAAATACTCCTCTCATTGAGACCTACATTTGGTTTTTTAAGTCCGAAACTGTTAAATGAACCGTTTAGGAGTTATTGCCCTTGACATGTTTCGGTTGATTGGTTTTTGACTAATAACTTGAAAACGGTTAGAGATAATATGGTAAACATGCATAGCTAAAGTGATCAGTCTGAAAAGAGCTTCAATTTGAGCCCAAGGTCAAAGGTCATGGGTCAAGGTCACACCATAGCAACAAGGTAACCATTATAAAAAGTCCTTAGTAACCATATATATTTAGAATCAGGATGAAGTATTTAGGTGAAATACACTATTTTACAACCGGAAGTGACAATTTGTCCCTAGCAACGGTCACATAAGTCCTTAGCAACCATATGTAGTGAGAATAGGGATGACTTCCTTTACTCAAACAACTAATTTTCATGACTGCTAGTGACATTTTGTAATAAGGAACAGACAAAACGTCAACTGAATCTCCATATTTACCATACTGGGAAAGACCTCACATTTGTTCTTTGAACAAATGACCTTTCATTATTATTATTATTCTTCCTTTTTTTTTCCGCCACATTTTCAAAACAGTCCATAAAAAAGGGTTCGCGACATATCATTTTGATCTTTCAAAGCAAGTATCGCACTCTTAAGACCTGTTCAGATTTGACCCTGCGACACCGAAAACTTTTTCTTTACAGAGTTATCTGCCCAAACACCGAAAACCTTGTTATCAGGTTAACTCAGAAACTATAAAATTTAGAGAAAAACTGAAAAGTGAGAAATGTTAAGGAACTTTTGAGACAACTTTGTGCCATAATTTGGCCAAAAAATTTTGTCGAGCGAAGGCGAGCGGTATACCTTGAATGTTTCAATGACTCCGGACATCACCAAAACTCACAAACTGGAAGTCGAAAACACCTTGGGTCTTCACCATTTGTTGTCCTGTGATATTACCTTCAAGAAAATCTCAAGGTCAAAGTTCAGATATGACCTCGACCTTAGGCCTCCAATCTTGTTATCATAACAACTCGAAAACTGTAAAAGATAGAAGCAGACAATAAATTGGAAAAATACTCCTCTCATTGAGACCTACATTTGGTATTCTATGTCAAAAATTGTTCAATGAACCATTTAGGAGTTATTGCCCTTGACAGGTTTCGTCTAAATTTTGTTTTCAATATTACTCAAAAACCATACAAAATTGAAGCAGACAATATATAAGAAAAATGTTCCTCTCATTAAGACCTTCATTTGGTCTGTTATGTCAAAAATTGTTCAATGAACCGTTTAGGAGTTATTGCCCTTGACAGGTTTTGGCTAAATTTTGTTTTCAATATTACTCAAAAACCATACAAAATTGAAGCAGACAATATATGAGAAAAATGTTCCTCTCATTGAGATCTACATTTGATATAAATAGTTAAAAACTGTGCGACAAACCGTTTTCGAGGTTATTGCCCTTGACTGGTTTCGGCTAACTTTTATTTTCAATATAACTCAACAACCATACAAAATTGAAGCAGACAATATATGAGAAAAATGTTCCTCTCATTGAGATCTACATTTGATATAAATAGTTGAAAACTATGCGACAAACCGTTTTCGAGGTTATGGCCCTTGACTGGTTTCGGCTAACTTTTATTTTCAATATAACTCAAAAACCATACAAAATTGAAGCAGACAATATATGAGAAAAATGTTCCTCTCATTGAGATCTACATTTGATATATAGTGTTGAAAACTGTGTGACAAACCGTTTTCCAGGTTATGGCCCTTGACACGTATCTGCTAAATTTTGTTGAGACCTTCATTTGGTACATTTGAACTGAAGGTGTGCGATGAACCGTTTTCAAGTAACAGCCCTTGACATGTTCGAGTTATTCGGTTTTTTGGTTAAAACTTGAAAACGGTTAGAGATAATATAATTAACATGGTCATATGTCGTGTGCGAAGAATCTGCCTAGCTTTTTGACCAAAGCTCATGAATATAAAGGAAAACATACATCACGATAAAAAAAATACACGTCTTTGCTGCAATTAATCAGACCTGTCCAGACACTAAGAAGTGTTACAATATATAAAACGTAACACATAACCAGTATCTAGAGAGTATCTTATATCTTCGAGCTCATTTGATATGGACCTGATAAGACTTGTCGAGCGAAAAAAAAAAACTAAGAATTATTATATGTATCAAGATATTAGTACTTTTTGGCTTAGAAAGGGGTAATCATATGAGACTTAAAATTTTTCAATGATGGACATTTCAAAATGGCTTAAACACTAATTTCAAATTTTAAGTACATACTACATGTAGTTTTTGTAACATAAAAAAATAACTTTTGGCAAAAATTGATAAAATCATGAACATTGAGTGAGTTCCTACAATGCGTAATTATGTGTCGAGTGAAGAAAACATGCACTTTGTTACAAAATTGCTGTATTAAACAAAAATTGATAAAATAATGAACATTGAGTGAGTTCCTACAATGCGTAATTATGTGTCGAGTGAAGAAAACATGCACTTTGTTGCAAAATTGCTGTATTAAACCAAATGTGATAATTATTAAAATGATTGAAATGATGTTAACTTGAACATATATACAGAAATTAGCAATTTAAGTGCAAATACTTTAAAAATGGTACACTATATTCTTAGATTTTCATGAAAAAATGTTCAACACTGAGACAATAGCCTAAATCGACACTTTTAATCCAAAGTTAAAACAAAACCTTGTGATTTCTACAAGTTTCCCTCTTTTCCTTATTGTTTAATTATTAAATTTAAAATATGTAAAGCTGTTGTGTCCCATTTTAGTGTGTTTCTCCATTAAAAATGAGTACAAAGCTATTTCTGAATCATAATAATAATATTGTATGGAGACAATCAATTAAAAATACCAAGATGTATGACAAAATAAGTTTTGCATAAAATGTTATGTAGTTTGGTCTACTTTCATCATGTTCATAGACTAGTGTACATTTTTTCAATATACATGACCAAAGTTAACACTAAATTTAATCAACTTACTTTGTTAGGTAAAAAGAAGATATTTTCCGTTTAGAATGTGGATTTCAGTCTAAAAACGTATTTCCTCAAAGTATGCGAGTCAATAAATCCTCCAAATCCCAGATTGAAACACATGACAACCCCTCCCCCTTATTTGTAAATTTCGTCAGCTGTGATGTCCATTTCAGTTATCGTCAGTGAATCATAGTGTAAATCCTTTCTCAACAAGTTGTTCTAACTATCCGAACTGCATTTTACCTCACATTTGAATCAAATTGAAACAATTTCCGATGTGAATTTTATGTTTATTCGGTCGTCTGCTACGTGACTCGTGTCCTTATTTTCCAGCGTGAAATTCCTATGAAATAATTTGAAAAATGTCTTTAAATGATCGATCTGAAACAATAACAAATTGAAACAATGCTCCGTTGATATTAATCCGTGTCGTCCTGAATTAAACAATCACTGAGATTACAGATCGTGCATCATGTCATATATAGGTCCGTTCAGACCATCGTAACTCCCTAGAATGATAAAATAAAACTATCTCCGTGATATTATATAACAATGTCACGTGACTCCAGCCAGTTCTGTTCTTTGCCTTTTACCATAAATCTCTTTCTCTTCCCCTACAAGTCAAGAAAAGTCATTAAAATACCAAACATATAGTTAAAAACAGAAAAGTAAACAAACAAACAAATAAACAAAAAAACTGGTTCCCGGTTTTTATATAATCATAGTTGCATATAAAACTATGAACCCAAAAAGGGCCCAACTCTCCACCCAGGGACAGCATGTCAAAAACAATAAATCATGCTGGCCCTGGGGTGGAGGGGCCGGGCCCTTTTTTTTCCTTCAATTTTTTAATAAGAACGTTCTATAAACAATGGAATATAACCCCCCCGGGGAGGCGGGGGGGGGGGGGTATACGGGTATATTACGATGTAAAATGATAGATTTTCACCCTCTGGGGCCTCTTGTTTAACGTTTAACGCCAGTTTTTCCTATAGAAACGATAACGAGGGAAAGACCTTCCTGTGCATTTGTTCTACTGAACAAATGTCCTTTTATTAAGGTCTTTCCCACTTCCAGTGGGAAGACCTTACTGTATTTCTTCTGATTATTATTATTATTAAGGTCTTTCCCACTTCCAGTGGGAAGACCTTATTGTATTTCTTCTGATTATTATTAAGGTCTTTCCCACTTCCAGTGGGAAGACCTTACTGTATTTCTTATGATTATTAAGGTCTTTCCCACTTCCAGTGGGAAGACCTTACTGTATTTCTTATGATTATTATTATTATTATTATTATTCTTCCTTTTTTTTTCCGCCACATTTTCAAAACAGTCCATAAAAAAGGGTTCGCGACATATCATTTTGATCTTTCAAACCAAGTATCGTACTCTTAAGACCTGTTCAGATTTGACCCTGCGACACCGAAAACTTTTTCTTTACAGAGTTATCTGCCCAAACACCGAAAACCTTGTTATCAGGTTAACTCAGAAACTATAAAATTTAGAGAAAAACTGAAAAGTGAGAAATGTTAAGGAACTTTTGAGACAACTTTGTGCCATAATTTGGCCAAAAAATTTTGTCGAGCGAAGGCGAGCGGTATACCTTGAATGTTTCAATGACTCCGGTTATCACCAAAACTCACAAACCGTAAGTCGAAAACACCTTGGTTGTTCACCATTTGTTGTTCTGTGACATGACCTTAAAGAAAATCTCAAGGTCAAAGTTCAGATATGACCTCGACCTTAGGCCTCGAATCTTGTTATCATAACAACTCGAAAACCGTAACAGATAGAAGCAGACAATAAATTGGAAAAATACTCCTCTCATTGAGACCTACATTTGGTTTTTTAAGTCCGAAACTGTTAAATGAACCGTTTAGGAGTTATTGCCCTTGACATGTTTCGGTTGATTGGTTTTTGACTAATAACTTGAAAACGGTTAGAGATAATATGGTAAACATGCATAGCTAAAGTGATCAGTCTGAAAAGAGCTTCAATTTGAGCCCAAGGTCAAAGGTCATGGGTCAAGGTCACACCATAGCAACAAGGTAACCATTATAAAAAGTCCTTAGTAACCATATATATTTAGAATCAGGATGAAGTATTTAGGTGAAATACACTATTTTACAACCGGAAGTGACAATTTGTCCCTAGCAACGGTCACATAAGTCCTTAGCAACCATATGTAGTGAGAATAGGGATGACTTCCTTTACTCAAACAACTAATTTTCATGACTGCTAGTGACATTTTGTAATAAGGAACAGACAAAACGTCAACTGAATCTCCATATTTACCATACTGGGAAAGACCTCACATTTGTTCTTTGAACAAATGACCTTTCATTATTATTATTATTCTTCCTTTTTTTTTCCGCCACATTTTCAAAACAGTCCATAAAAAAGGGTTCGCGACATATCATTTTGATCTTTCAAAGCAAGTATCGCACTCTTAAGACCTGTTCAGATTTGACCCTGCGACACCGAAAACTTTTTCTTTACAGAGTTATCTGCCCAAACACCGAAAACCTTGTTATCAGGTTAACTCAGAAACTATAAAATTTAGAGAAAAACTGAAAAGTGAGAAATGTTAAGGAACTTTTGAGACAACTTTGTGCCATAATTTGGCCAAAAAATTTTGTCGAGCGAAGGCGAGCGGTATACCTTGAATGTTTCAATGACTCCGGACATCACCAAAACTCACAAACTGGAAGTCGAAAACACCTTGGGTCTTCACCATTTGTTGTCCTGTGATATTACCTTCAAGAAAATCTCAAGGTCAAAGTTCAGATATGACCTCGACCTTAGGCCTCCAATCTTGTTATCATAACAACTCGAAAACTGTAAAAGATAGAAGCAGACAATAAATTGGAAAAATACTCCTCTCATTGAGACCTACATTTGGTATTCTATGTCAAAAATTGTTCAATGAACCATTTAGGAGTTATTGCCCTTGACAGGTTTCGTCTAAATTTTGTTTTCAATATTACTCAAAAACCATACAAAATTGAAGCAGACAATATATAAGAAAAATGTTCCTCTCATTAAGACCTTCATTTGGTCTGTTATGTCAAAAATTGTTCAATGAACCGTTTAGGAGTTATTGCCCTTGACAGGTTTTGGCTAAATTTTGTTTTCAATATTACTCAAAAACCATACAAAATTGAAGCAGACAATATATGAGAAAAATGTTCCTCTCATTGAGATCTACATTTGATATAAATAGTTAAAAACTGTGCGACAAACCGTTTTCGAGGTTATTGCCCTTGACTGGTTTCGGCTAACTTTTATTTTCAATATAACTCAACAACCATACAAAATTGAAGCAGACAATATATGAGAAAAATGTTCCTCTCATTGAGATCTACATTTGATATAAATAGTTGAAAACTATGCGACAAACCGTTTTCGAGGTTATGGCCCTTGACTGGTTTCGGCTAACTTTTATTTTCAATATAACTCAAAAACCATACAAAATTGAAGCAGACAATATATGAGAAAAATGTTCCTCTCATTGAGATCTACATTTGATATATAGTGTTGAAAACTGTGTGACAAACCGTTTTCCAGGTTATGGCCCTTGACACGTATCTGCTAAATTTTGTTGAGACCTTCATTTGGTACATTTGAACTGAAGGTGTGCGATGAACCGTTTTCAAGTAACAGCCCTTGACATGTTCGAGTTATTCGGTTTTTTGGTTAAAACTTGAAAACGGTTAGAGATAATATAATTAACATGGTCATATGTCGTGTGCGAAGAATCTGCCTAGCTTTTTGACCAAAGCTCATGAATATAAAGGAAAACATACATCACGATAAAAAAAATACACGTCTTTGCTGCAATTAATCAGACCTGTCCAGACACTAAGAAGTGTTACAATATATAAAACGTAACACATAACCAGTATCTAGAGAGTATCTTATATCTTCGAGCTCATTTGATATGGACCTGATAAGACTTGTCGAGCGAAAAAAAAAAACTAAGAATTATTATATGTATCAAGATATTAGTACTTTTTGGCTTAGAAAGGGGTAATCATATGAGACTTAAAATTTTTCAATGATGGACATTTCAAAATGGCTTAAACACTAATTTCAAATTTTAAGTACATACTACATGTAGTTTTTGTAACATAAAAAAATAACTTTTGGCAAAAATTGATAAAATCATGAACATTGAGTGAGTTCCTACAATGCGTAATTATGTGTCGAGTGAAGAAAACATGCACTTTGTTACAAAATTGCTGTATTAAACAAAAATTGATAAAATAATGAACATTGAGTGAGTTCCTACAATGCGTAATTATGTGTCGAGTGAAGAAAACATGCACTTTGTTGCAAAATTGCTGTATTAAACCAAATGTGATAATTATTAAAATGATTGAAATGATGTTAACTTGAACATATATACAGAAATTAGCAATTTAAGTGCAAATACTTTAAAAATGGTACACTATATTCTTAGATTTTCATGAAAAAATGTTCAACACTGAGACAATAGCCTAAATCGACACTTTTAATCCAAAGTTAAAACAAAACCTTGTGATTTCTACAAGTTTCCCTCTTTTCCTTATTGTTTAATTATTAAATTTAAAATATGTAAAGCTGTTGTGTCCCATTTTAGTGTGTTTCTCCATTAAAAATGAGTACAAAGCTATTTCTGAATCATAATAATAATATTGTATGGAGACAATCAATTAAAAATACCAAGATGTATGACAAAATAAGTTTTGCATAAAATGTTATGTAGTTTGGTCTACTTTCATCATGTTCATAGACTAGTGTACATTTTTTCAATATACATGACCAAAGTTAACACTAAATTTAATCAACTTACTTTGTTAGGTAAAAAGAAGATATTTTCCGTTTAGAATGTGGATTTCAGTCTAAAAACGTATTTCCTCAAAGTATGCGAGTCAATAAATCCTCCAAATCCCAGATTGAAACACATGACAACCCCTCCCCCTTATTTGTAAATTTCGTCAGCTGTGATGTCCATTTCAGTTATCGTCAGTGAATCATAGTGTAAATCCTTTCTCAACAAGTTGTTCTAACTATCCGAACTGCATTTTACCTCACATTTGAATCAAATTGAAACAATTTCCGATGTGAATTTTATGTTTATTCGGTCGTCTGCTACGTGACTCGTGTCCTTATTTTCCAGCGTGAAATTCCTATGAAATAATTTGAAAAATGTCTTTAAATGATCGATCTGAAACAATAACAAATTGAAACAATGCTCCGTTGATATTAATCCGTGTCGTCCTGAATTAAACAATCACTGAGATTACAGATCGTGCATCATGTCATATATAGGTCCGTTCAGACCATCGTAACTCCCTAGAATGATAAAATAAAACTATCTCCGTGATATTATATAACAATGTCACGTGACTCCAGCCAGTTCTGTTCTTTGCCTTTTACCATAAATCTCTTTCTCTTCCCCTACAAGTCAAGAAAAGTCATTAAAATACCAAACATATAGTTAAAAACAGAAAAGTAAACAAACAAACAAATAAACAAAAAAACTGGTTCCCGGTTTTTATATAATCATAGTTGCATATAAAACTATGAACCCAAAAAGGGCCCAACTCTCCACCCAGGGACAGCATGTCAAAAACAATAAATCATGCTGGCCCTGGGGTGGAGGGGCCGGGCCCTTTTTTTTCCTTCAATTTTGTAATAAGAACGTTCTAGAAACAATGGAATAGAAACCCCCCGGGGAGGCGGGGGGGGGGGGGTATACGGGTATATTACGATGTAAAATGATAGATTTTCACCCTCTGGGACCTCTTGTTTAACGTTTAACGCCAGTTTTTCCTATAGAAACGATAACGAGGGAAAGACCTTCCTGTGCATTTGTTCTACTGAACAAATGTCCTTTTATTAAGGTCTTTCCCACTTCCAGTGGGAAGACCTTACTGTATTTCTTCTGATTATTATTATTATTAAGGTCTTTCCCACTTCCAGTGGGAAGACCTTATTGTATTTCTTCTGATTATTATTAAGGTCTTTCCCACTTCCAGTGGGAAGACCTTACTGTATTTCTTATGATTATTAAGGTCTTTCCCACTTCCAGTGGGAAGACCTTACTGTATTTCTTATGATTATTATTATTATTATTATTATTCTTCCTTTTTTTTTCCGCCACATTTTCAAAACAGTCCATAAAAAAGGGTTCGCGACATATCATTTTGATCTTTCAAACCAAGTATCGTACTCTTAAGACCTGTTCAGATTTGACCCTGCGACACCGAAAACTTTTTCTTTACAGAGTTATCTGCCCAAACACCGAAAACCTTGTTATCAGGTTAACTCAGAAACTATAAAATTTAGAGAAAAACTGAAAAGTGAGAAATGTTAAGGAACTTTTGAGACAACTTTGTGCCATAATTTGGCCAAAAAATTTTGTCGAGCGAAGGCGAGCGGTATACCTTGAATGTTTCAATGACTCCGGTTATCACCAAAACTCACAAACCGTAAGTCGAAAACACCTTGGTTGTTCACCATTTGTTGTTCTGTGACATGACCTTAAAGAAAATCTCAAGGTCAAAGTTCAGATATGACCTCGACCTTAGGCCTCGAATCTTGTTATCATAACAACTCGAAAACCGTAACAGATAGAAGCAGACAATAAATTGGAAAAATACTCCTCTCATTGAGACCTACATTTGGTTTTTTAAGTCCGAAACTGTTAAATGAACCGTTTAGGAGTTATTGCCCTTGACATGTTTCGGTTGATTGGTTTTTGACTAATAACTTGAAAACGGTTAGAGATAATATGGTAAACATGCATAGCTAAAGTGATCAGTCTGAAAAGAGCTTCAATTTGAGCCCAAGGTCAAAGGTCATGGGTCAAGGTCACACCATAGCAACAAGGTAACCATTATAAAAAGTCCTTAGTAACCATATATATTTAGAATCAGGATGAAGTATTTAGGTGAAATACACTATTTTACAACCGGAAGTGACAATTTGTCCCTAGCAACGGTCACATAAGTCCTTAGCAACCATATGTAGTGAGAATAGGGATGACTTCCTTTACTCAAACAACTAATTTTCATGACTGCTAGTGACATTTTGTAATAAGGAACAGACAAAACGTCAACTGAATCTCCATATTTACCATACTGGGAAAGACCTCACATTTGTTCTTTGAACAAATGACCTTTCATTATTATTATTATTCTTCCTTTTTTTTTCCGCCACATTTTCAAAACAGTCCATAAAAAAGGGTTCGCGACATATCATTTTGATCTTTCAAAGCAAGTATCGCACTCTTAAGACCTGTTCAGATTTGACCCTGCGACACCGAAAACTTTTTCTTTACAGAGTTATCTGCCCAAACACCGAAAACCTTGTTATCAGGTTAACTCAGAAACTATAAAATTTAGAGAAAAACTGAAAAGTGAGAAATGTTAAGGAACTTTTGAGACAACTTTGTGCCATAATTTGGCCAAAAAATTTTGTCGAGCGAAGGCGAGCGGTATACCTTGAATGTTTCAATGACTCCGGACATCACCAAAACTCACAAACTGGAAGTCGAAAACACCTTGGGTCTTCACCATTTGTTGTCCTGTGATATTACCTTCAAGAAAATCTCAAGGTCAAAGTTCAGATATGACCTCGACCTTAGGCCTCCAATCTTGTTATCATAACAACTCGAAAACTGTAAAAGATAGAAGCAGACAATAAATTGGAAAAATACTCCTCTCATTGAGACCTACATTTGGTATTCTATGTCAAAAATTGTTCAATGAACCATTTAGGAGTTATTGCCCTTGACAGGTTTCGTCTAAATTTTGTTTTCAATATTACTCAAAAACCATACAAAATTGAAGCAGACAATATATAAGAAAAATGTTCCTCTCATTAAGACCTTCATTTGGTCTGTTATGTCAAAAATTGTTCAATGAACCGTTTAGGAGTTATTGCCCTTGACAGGTTTTGGCTAAATTTTGTTTTCAATATTACTCAAAAACCATACAAAATTGAAGCAGACAATATATGAGAAAAATGTTCCTCTCATTGAGATCTACATTTGATATAAATAGTTAAAAACTGTGCGACAAACCGTTTTCGAGGTTATTGCCCTTGACTGGTTTCGGCTAACTTTTATTTTCAATATAACTCAACAACCATACAAAATTGAAGCAGACAATATATGAGAAAAATGTTCCTCTCATTGAGATCTACATTTGATATAAATAGTTGAAAACTATGCGACAAACCGTTTTCGAGGTTATGGCCCTTGACTGGTTTCGGCTAACTTTTATTTTCAATATAACTCAAAAACCATACAAAATTGAAGCAGACAATATATGAGAAAAATGTTCCTCTCATTGAGATCTACATTTGATATATAGTGTTGAAAACTGTGTGACAAACCGTTTTCCAGGTTATGGCCCTTGACACGTATCTGCTAAATTTTGTTGAGACCTTCATTTGGTACATTTGAACTGAAGGTGTGCGATGAACCGTTTTCAAGTAACAGCCCTTGACATGTTCGAGTTATTCGGTTTTTTGGTTAAAACTTGAAAACGGTTAGAGATAATATAATTAACATGGTCATATGTCGTGTGCGAAGAATCTGCCTAGCTTTTTGACCAAAGCTCATGAATATAAAGGAAAACATACATCACGATAAAAAAAATACACGTCTTTGCTGCAATTAATCAGACCTGTCCAGACACTAAGAAGTGTTACAATATATAAAACGTAACACATAACCAGTATCTAGAGAGTATCTTATATCTTCGAGCTCATTTGATATGGACCTGATAAGACTTGTCGAGCGAAAAAAAAAAACTAAGAATTATTATATGTATCAAGATATTAGTACTTTTTGGCTTAGAAAGGGGTAATCATATGAGACTTAAAATTTTTCAATGATGGACATTTCAAAATGGCTTAAACACTAATTTCAAATTTTAAGTACATACTACATGTAGTTTTTGTAACATAAAAAAATAACTTTTGGCAAAAATTGATAAAATCATGAACATTGAGTGAGTTCCTACAATGCGTAATTATGTGTCGAGTGAAGAAAACATGCACTTTGTTACAAAATTGCTGTATTAAACAAAAATTGATAAAATAATGAACATTGAGTGAGTTCCTACAATGCGTAATTATGTGTCGAGTGAAGAAAACATGCACTTTGTTGCAAAATTGCTGTATTAAACCAAATGTGATAATTATTAAAATGATTGAAATGATGTTAACTTGAACATATATACAGAAATTAGCAATTTAAGTGCAAATACTTTAAAAATGGTACACTATATTCTTAGATTTTCATGAAAAAATGTTCAACACTGAGACAATAGCCTAAATCGACACTTTTAATCCAAAGTTAAAACAAAACCTTGTGATTTCTACAAGTTTCCCTCTTTTCCTTATTGTTTAATTATTAAATTTAAAATATGTAAAGCTGTTGTGTCCCATTTTAGTGTGTTTCTCCATTAAAAATGAGTACAAAGCTATTTCTGAATCATAATAATAATATTGTATGGAGACAATCAATTAAAAATACCAAGATGTATGACAAAATAAGTTTTGCATAAAATGTTATGTAGTTTGGTCTACTTTCATCATGTTCATAGACTAGTGTACATTTTTTCAATATACATGACCAAAGTTAACACTAAATTTAATCAACTTACTTTGTTAGGTAAAAAGAAGATATTTTCCGTTTAGAATGTGGATTTCAGTCTAAAAACGTATTTCCTCAAAGTATGCGAGTCAATAAATCCTCCAAATCCCAGATTGAAACACATGACAACCCCTCCCCCTTATTTGTAAATTTCGTCAGCTGTGATGTCCATTTCAGTTATCGTCAGTGAATCATAGTGTAAATCCTTTCTCAACAAGTTGTTCTAACTATCCGAACTGCATTTTACCTCACATTTGAATCAAATTGAAACAATTTCCGATGTGAATTTTATGTTTATTCGGTCGTCTGCTACGTGACTCGTGTCCTTATTTTCCAGCGTGAAATTCCTATGAAATAATTTGAAAAATGTCTTTAAATGATCGATCTGAAACAATAACAAATTGAAACAATGCTCCGTTGATATTAATCCGTGTCGTCCTGAATTAAACAATCACTGAGATTACAGATCGTGCATCATGTCATATATAGGTCCGTTCAGACCATCGTAACTCCCTAGAATGATAAAATAAAACTATCTCCGTGATATTATATAACAATGTCACGTGACTCCAGCCAGTTCTGTTCTTTGCCTTTTACCATAAATCTCTTTCTCTTCCCCTACAAGTCAAGAAAAGTCATTAAAATACCAAACATATAGTTAAAAACAGAAAAGTAAACAAACAAACAAATAAACAAAAAAACTGGTTCCCGGTTTTTATATAATCATAGTTGCATATAAAACTATGAACCCAAAAAGGGCCCAACTCTCCACCCAGGGACAGCATGTCAAAAACAATAAATCATGCTGGCCCTGGGGTGGAGGGGCCGGGCCCTTTTTTTTCCTTCAATTTTGTAATAAGAACGTTCTAGAAACAATGGAATAGAAACCCCCCGGGGAGGCGGGGGGGGGGGGTATACGGGTATATTACGATGTAAAATGATAGATTTTCACCCTCTGGGACCTCTTGTTTAACGTTTAACGCCAGTTTTTCCTATAGAAACGATAACGAGGGAAAGACCTTCCTGTGCATTTGTTCTACTGAACAAATGTCCTTTTATTAAGGTCTTTCCCACTTCCAGTGGGAAGACCTTACTGTATTTCTTCTGATTATTATTATTATTAAGGTCTTTCCCACTTCCAGTGGGAAGACCTTATTGTATTTCTTCTGATTATTATTAAGGTCTTTCCCACTTCCAGTGGGAAGACCTTACTGTATTTCTTATGATTATTAAGGTCTTTCCCACTTCCAGTGGGAAGACCTTACTGTATTTCTTATGATTATTATTATTATTATTATTATTCTTCCTTTTTTTTTCCGCCACATTTTCAAAACAGTCCATAAAAAAGGGTTCGCGACATATCATTTTGATCTTTCAAACCAAGTATCGTACTCTTAAGACCTGTTCAGATTTGACCCTGCGACACCGAAAACTTTTTCTTTACAGAGTTATCTGCCCAAACACCGAAAACCTTGTTATCAGGTTAACTCAGAAACTATAAAATTTAGAGAAAAACTGAAAAGTGAGAAATGTTAAGGAACTTTTGAGACAACTTTGTGCCATAATTTGGCCAAAAAATTTTGTCGAGCGAAGGCGAGCGGTATACCTTGAATGTTTCAATGACTCCGGTTATCACCAAAACTCACAAACCGTAAGTCGAAAACACCTTGGTTGTTCACCATTTGTTGTTCTGTGACATGACCTTAAAGAAAATCTCAAGGTCAAAGTTCAGATATGACCTCGACCTTAGGCCTCGAATCTTGTTATCATAACAACTCGAAAACCGTAACAGATAGAAGCAGACAATAAATTGGAAAAATACTCCTCTCATTGAGACCTACATTTGGTTTTTTAAGTCCGAAACTGTTAAATGAACCGTTTAGGAGTTATTGCCCTTGACATGTTTCGGTTGATTGGTTTTTGACTAATAACTTGAAAACGGTTAGAGATAATATGGTAAACATGCATAGCTAAAGTGATCAGTCTGAAAAGAGCTTCAATTTGAGCCCAAGGTCAAAGGTCATGGGTCAAGGTCACACCATAGCAACAAGGTAACCATTATAAAAAGTCCTTAGTAACCATATATATTTAGAATCAGGATGAAGTATTTAGGTGAAATACACTATTTTACAACCGGAAGTGACAATTTGTCCCTAGCAACGGTCACATAAGTCCTTAGCAACCATATGTAGTGAGAATAGGGATGACTTCCTTTACTCAAACAACTAATTTTCATGACTGCTAGTGACATTTTGTAATAAGGAACAGACAAAACGTCAACTGAATCTCCATATTTACCATACTGGGAAAGACCTCACATTTGTTCTTTGAACAAATGACCTTTCATTAAGGTCTTTCCCACTTCCAGTGGGAAGACCTTACTGTATTTCTTCTGATTATTATTATTATTATTATTCTTATTCTTTTTCTTCCGCCACATTTCAAAACAGTCTGTGAAAAAGACTTCGCGACATATCATTTTGATCTTTGAAACCAAGTATCGTACTCTTAAGACCTGTTCGGTGTTCACCCTGCGACACCGAAAACTTTTTCTTTACAGAGTTATCTGCCCCAACACCGAAAACCTTGTTATCAGAACAACTCAGAAACTATACAATTTAGAGAAAAACTGAAAAGTGAGAAATGTTAAGGAACTTTTGAGACAACTTTGTGCCATAATTTGGCCAAAAAATTTTGTCGAGCGAAGGCGAGCGGTATACCTTGAATGTTTCAATCACTCCGGTTATCACCAAAACTCACAAACCGAAAGTCGGAAACACCTTGGCTGTTCACCATTTCTTGTTCTGTGACATGACCTTAAGGAAAATCTCAAGGTTAAAGTTTAGATATGACCTCAACCTTAGGCCTCGGATCTTGTTTTCATAACAACTCGAAAACCGTAAAAGATGGAGTTCGCGACATATCATTTTGATCTTTTAAACCAAGTATCGTACTCTTAAGACCTATTCGGTGTTCACACTTCGACACCGAAAACTTTTTCTTTACAGAGTTATCTGCCCCAACACCGAAAACCTTGTTATCAGAACAACTCAGAAACTATAAAATTTAGAGAAAAACTGAAAAGTGAGAAATGTTAAGGAACTTTTGAGACAACTTTGTGCCATAATTTGACCAAAAAATTTTGTCGAGCGGAGGCGAGCAGTATACCTTAAATGTATCAATTACTCCGGTTATCACCAAAACGCACAAACCGGAAGTCAAAAACACCTTGGTTGTTCACCATTTGTTGTTTTGTGACATGACCTTAAGGAAAATCTCAAGGTTAAAGTTTAGATATGACCTCAACCTTAGGCCTCGAATCTTGTTATGATAACAACTCTAAAACCGTAAAAGATGGAAGCAGACAATAAATTGGAAAAATACTCCTCTCATTGAGACCTACATTTGGTCTTTAATGTCCGAAACTGTTCAATTTACCGTTTAAGAGTTATTGCCCTTGACATGTTTCGGTTGATTGGTTTCTGACTTATAAATTGAAAACGGTTAGAGATAATATAGTAAACATATAGGTTTAAAGTGATCAGTATCAAAAGACCTTCAATTTGAGCCAAAGGTCAAAGGTCTTAGGTCAAGGTCATACCCTAGCAACAAAGGTAACTGTTATACAAAGTCCTTAGCAACCATATATTTTTAGAATCAGAATGATGTTCTTTACTGAGATATATCATATCACGACCGGAAGTGGCATTTTGTCCATAGCAACCAACTAAATGTCCTTAGCAACCATACATTTTCTGACTTAGGACGACTTGCTTTGTACATTAAAACCATAGTAACTGACCTTTAAGTCATTAGCAACTATATACCTAGACATAGCACTAACAAAATGCCGGGAAAGACCTCACATTTGTTCTCTGAACAAATGGCCTATCTTTATTATTATTATTCTTCCTTTTTTTTTCCGCCACATTTTCAAAACAGTCCATAAAAAAGGGTTCGCGACATATCATTTTGATCTTTCAAAGCAAGTATCGCACTCTTAAGACCTGTTCAGATTTGACCCTGCGACACCGAAAACTTTTTCTTTACAGAGTTATCTGCCCAAACACCGAAAACCTTGTTATCAGGTTAACTCAGAAACTATAAAATTTAGAGAAAAACTGAAAAGTGAGAAATGTTAAGGAACTTTTGAGACAACTTTGTGCCATAATTTGGCCAAAAAATTTTGTCGAGCGAAGGCGAGCGGTATACCTTGAATGTTTCAATGACTCCGGACATCACCAAAACTCACAAACTGGAAGTCGAAAACACCTTGGGTCTTCACCATTTGTTGTCCTGTGATATTACCTTCAAGAAAATCTCAAGGTCAAAGTTCAGATATGACCTCGACCTTAGGCCTCCAATCTTGTTATCATAACAACTCGAAAACTGTAAAAGATAGAAGCAGACAATAAATTGGAAAAATACTCCTCTCATTGAGACCTACATTTGGTATTCTATGTCAAAAATTGTTCAATGAACCATTTAGGAGTTATTGCCCTTGACAGGTTTCGTCTAAATTTTGTTTTCAATATTACTCAAAAACCATACAAAATTGAAGCAGACAATATATAAGAAAAATGTTCCTCTCATTAAGACCTTCATTTGGTCTGTTATGTCAAAAATTGTTCAATGAACCGTTTAGGAGTTATTGCCCTTGACAGGTTTTGGCTAAATTTTGTTTTCAATATTACTCAAAAACCATACAAAATTGAAGCAGACAATATATGAGAAAAATGTTCCTCTCATTGAGATCTACATTTGATATAAATAGTTAAAAACTGTGCGACAAACCGTTTTCGAGGTTATTGCCCTTGACTGGTTTCGGCTAACTTTTATTTTCAATATAACTCAACAACCATACAAAATTGAAGCAGACAATATATGAGAAAAATGTTCCTCTCATTGAGATCTACATTTGATATAAATAGTTGAAAACTATGCGACAAACCGTTTTCGAGGTTATGGCCCTTGACTGGTTTCGGCTAACTTTTATTTTCAATATAACTCAAAAACCATACAAAATTGAAGCAGACAATATATGAGAAAAATGTTCCTCTCATTGAGATCTACATTTGATATATAGTGTTGAAAACTGTGTGACAAACCGTTTTCCAGGTTATGGCCCTTGACACGTATCTGCTAAATTTTGTTGAGACCTTCATTTGGTACATTTGAACTGAAGGTGTGCGATGAACCGTTTTCAAGTAACAGCCCTTGACATGTTCGAGTTATTCGGTTTTTTGGTTAAAACTTGAAAACGGTTAGAGATAATATAATTAACATGGTCATATGTCGTGTGCGAAGAATCTGCCTAGCTTTTTGACCAAAGCTCATGAATATAAAGGAAAACATACATCACGATAAAAAAAATACACGTCTTTGCTGCAATTAATCAGACCTGTCCAGACACTAAGAAGTGTTACAATATATAAAACGTAACACATAACCAGTATCTAGAGAGTATCTTATATCTTCGAGCTCATTTGATATGGACCTGATAAGACTTGTCGAGCGAAAAAAAAAAACTAAGAATTATTATATGTATCAAGATATTAGTACTTTTTGGCTTAGAAAGGGGTAATCATATGAGACTTAAAATTTTTCAATGATGGACATTTCAAAATGGCTTAAACACTAATTTCAAATTTTAAGTACATACTACATGTAGTTTTTGTAACATAAAAAAATAACTTTTGGCAAAAATTGATAAAATCATGAACATTGAGTGAGTTCCTACAATGCGTAATTATGTGTCGAGTGAAGAAAACATGCACTTTGTTACAAAATTGCTGTATTAAACAAAAATTGATAAAATAATGAACATTGAGTGAGTTCCTACAATGCGTAATTATGTGTCGAGTGAAGAAAACATGCACTTTGTTGCAAAATTGCTGTATTAAACCAAATGTGATAATTATTAAAATGATTGAAATGATGTTAACTTGAACATATATACAGAAATTAGCAATTTAAGTGCAAATACTTTAAAAATGGTACACTATATTCTTAGATTTTCATGAAAAAATGTTCAACACTGAGACAATAGCCTAAATCGACACTTTTAATCCAAAGTTAAAACAAAACCTTGTGATTTCTACAAGTTTCCCTCTTTTCCTTATTGTTTAATTATTAAATTTAAAATATGTAAAGCTGTTGTGTCCCATTTTAGTGTGTTTCTCCATTAAAAATGAGTACAAAGCTATTTCTGAATCATAATAATAATATTGTATGGAGACAATCAATTAAAAATACCAAGATGTATGACAAAATAAGTTTTGCATAAAATGTTATGTAGTTTGGTCTACTTTCATCATGTTCATAGACTAGTGTACATTTTTTCAATATACATGACCAAAGTTAACACTAAATTTAATCAACTTACTTTGTTAGGTAAAAAGAAGATATTTTCCGTTTAGAATGTGGATTTCAGTCTAAAAACGTATTTCCTCAAAGTATGCGAGTCAATAAATCCTCCAAATCCCAGATTGAAACACATGACAACCCCTCCCCCTTATTTGTAAATTTCGTCAGCTGTGATGTCCATTTCAGTTATCGTCAGTGAATCATAGTGTAAATCCTTTCTCAACAAGTTGTTCTAACTATCCGAACTGCATTTTACCTCACATTTGAATCAAATTGAAACAATTTCCGATGTGAATTTTATGTTTATTCGGTCGTCTGCTACGTGACTCGTGTCCTTATTTTCCAGCGTGAAATTCCTATGAAATAATTTGAAAAATGTCTTTAAATGATCGATCTGAAACAATAACAAATTGAAACAATGCTCCGTTGATATTAATCCGTGTCGTCCTGAATTAAACAATCACTGAGATTACAGATCGTGCATCATGTCATATATAGGTCCGTTCAGACCATCGTAACTCCCTAGAATGATAAAATAAAACTATCTCCGTGATATTATATAACAATGTCACGTGACTCCAGCCAGTTCTGTTCTTTGCCTTTTACCATAAATCTCTTTCTCTTCCCCTACAAGTCAAGAAAAGTCATTAAAATACCAAACATATAGTTAAAAACAGAAAAGTAAACAAACAAACAAATAAACAAAAAAACTGGTTCCCGGTTTTTATATAATCATAGTTGCATATAAAACTATGAACCCAAAAAGGGCCCAACTCTCCACCCAGGGACAGCATGTCAAAAACAATAAATCATGCTGGCCCTGGGGTGGAGGGGCCGGGCCCTTTTTTTTCCTTCAATTTTGTAATAAGAACGTTCTAGAAACAATGGAATAGAAACCCCCCGGGGAGGCGGGGGGGGGGGGGGTATACGGGTATATTACGATGTAAAATGATAGATTTTCACCCTCTGGGACCTCTTGTTTAACGTTTAACGCCAGTTTTTCCTATAGAAACGATAACGAGGGAAAGACCTTCCTGTGCATTTGTTCTACTGAACAAATGTCCTTTTATTAAGGTCTTTCCCACTTCCAGTGGGAAGACCTTACTGTATTTCTTCTGATTATTATTATTATTAAGGTCTTTCCCACTTCCAGTGGGAAGACCTTATTGTATTTCTTCTGATTATTATTAAGGTCTTTCCCACTTCCAGTGGGAAGACCTTACTGTATTTCTTATGATTATTAAGGTCTTTCCCACTTCCAGTGGGAAGACCTTACTGTATTTCTTATGATTATTATTATTATTATTATTATTCTTCCTTTTTTTTTCCGCCACATTTTCAAAACAGTCCATAAAAAAGGGTTCGCGACATATCATTTTGATCTTTCAAACCAAGTATCGTACTCTTAAGACCTGTTCAGATTTGACCCTGCGACACCGAAAACTTTTTCTTTACAGAGTTATCTGCCCAAACACCGAAAACCTTGTTATCAGGTTAACTCAGAAACTATAAAATTTAGAGAAAAACTGAAAAGTGAGAAATGTTAAGGAACTTTTGAGACAACTTTGTGCCATAATTTGGCCAAAAAATTTTGTCGAGCGAAGGCGAGCGGTATACCTTGAATGTTTCAATGACTCCGGTTATCACCAAAACTCACAAACCGTAAGTCGAAAACACCTTGGTTGTTCACCATTTGTTGTTCTGTGACATGACCTTAAAGAAAATCTCAAGGTCAAAGTTCAGATATGACCTCGACCTTAGGCCTCGAATCTTGTTATCATAACAACTCGAAAACCGTAACAGATAGAAGCAGACAATAAATTGGAAAAATACTCCTCTCATTGAGACCTACATTTGGTTTTTTAAGTCCGAAACTGTTAAATGAACCGTTTAGGAGTTATTGCCCTTGACATGTTTCGGTTGATTGGTTTTTGACTAATAACTTGAAAACGGTTAGAGATAATATGGTAAACATGCATAGCTAAAGTGATCAGTCTGAAAAGAGCTTCAATTTGAGCCCAAGGTCAAAGGTCATGGGTCAAGGTCACACCATAGCAACAAGGTAACCATTATAAAAAGTCCTTAGTAACCATATATATTTAGAATCAGGATGAAGTATTTAGGTGAAATACACTATTTTACAACCGGAAGTGACAATTTGTCCCTAGCAACGGTCACATAAGTCCTTAGCAACCATATGTAGTGAGAATAGGGATGACTTCCTTTACTCAAACAACTAATTTTCATGACTGCTAGTGACATTTTGTAATAAGGAACAGACAAAACGTCAACTGAATCTCCATATTTACCATACTGGGAAAGACCTCACATTTGTTCTTTGAACAAATGACCTTTCATTAAGGTCTTTCCCACTTCCAGTGGGAAGACCTTACTGTATTTCTTCTGATTATTATTAAGGTCTTTCCCACTACAGTGGGAAGACCTTACTGTATTTCTTCTGATTATTATTATTATTCTTATTTTTGTTTCTTCCGCCAAGTCTGTAGAAAAGACTTCGCGACATATCATTTTCATCTTTTATACCAAGTATCGTACACCTAAACCCTGATTGGAATTCACCCTGCGACACCGAAAACTTTTTCTTTACAGAGTTATCTCCCCAAACACCGAAAACCTTGTTATCAGAACAACTCAGAAACTATAAAATTTAGAGAAAAACTGAAAAGTGAGAAATGTTAAGGAACTTTTGAGACAACTTTGTGCCATAATTTGGCCAAAAAATTTTGTCGAGCGAAGGCGAGCGGTATACCTTGAATGTTTCAATGACGCCGGTTACCACCAAAACTCACAAAACTTAAGTCGAAAACACCTTGGGTCTTCACCATTTGTTGTTATGTGACATGACTTTAAAGAAAATCTCAATGTCAAAGTTCAGATGTGACCTCGACCTTAGGCCTCGAATCTTGTTATCATAACAACTCAAAAACCGTAAGAGATAGAAGCAGACAATAAATTGGAAATTTGCTTCTCTCATTGAGACCTACATTTGGTCTTATATATCAAAAATTGTTCAATGAACCGTTTAGGAGTTATTGCCCTTGACATGTTTCGGTTGATTGGTTTTTGACTTATAACTCGAAAACCGTAAGAGATGGAAGCAGACAATAAATTGGGAAAATACTCCACTCATTGAGACCTACAATTGGTCTTTAATGACAAAAATTGTTCAATGAACCGTTTAAGAGTTATTGCCCTTGACATGTTTCGGTTGATTGGTTTTTCACTTATAACTCGAAAACCGTAAGAGATGGAAGCAGACAATAAATTGGGAAAATACTCCACTCATTGAGACCTACAATTGGTCTTTAATGCCAAAAATTGTTCAATGAACCGTTTAGGAGTTATTGCCCTTGACATGTTTCGGTTGATTGGTTTTTCACTTATAACTCGAAAACCGTAAGAGATGGAAGCAGACAATAAATTGGGAAAATACTCCACTCATTGAGACCTACAATTGGTCTTTAATGCCAAAAATTGTTCAATGAACCGTTTAGGAGTTATTGCCCTTGACATGTTTCGGTTGATTGGTTTTTGACTTATAACTCGAAAACTGTAAAAGATAGAAGCAGACAATAAATTGGAAAAATACTCCTCTCATTGAGACCTACAATCGGTCTATGATGTCAAAAATTGTTCAATGAACTGTTTAGGAGTTATTGCCCTTGACATGTTTCGGTTGATTGGTTTTTTACTAATAACTTGAAAACGGTTAGAGATAATATGGTAAACATGCTAGCTAAAGTGATCAGTATGAAAAGAGCTTCAATTTGAGCCGAAGGTCAAAGGTCATGGGTCAAGGTCACACCATGGCAACAAGGTAACCATCATCAAAAGTCCTTAGTTACCATATATATTTAGAATCAGAATGAAGTATTTAGGTGGAATACACTATTTTACAACCGGAAGTGATAATTTGTCCTTAGCAACGGTCACAAAAGTACTTAGCAACCATATGAAGTGTGAATAGAGATGACTTGCTTTACTCAAATAACTAATTTTCATGACTGCTAGTGACATTTTGTAATAAGGAACAGACAAAACGTCAACAGAATCCCCTTATTTACCATACCGGGAAAGACCTCACATTTGTTCTTTGAACAAATGACCTTTCATATTATTATTACTTTTCTTCCGATCTAAAATTCAATTTAGTGCTGCCAAAAAGTTTCTTATCCGATCGAGCTGAAAATTTGGCGGTGTGATGGATACCCCGTGGGCTTTCTCCCATTCACCCTGTTAGCACGCCCCGTCAAAAATGAGGGCGTGGCAGGGACCCCCCATGAAAACGTTGTTATCACATCTCCTCCTAAGGCACACAAAATGGTACAATAAAATGGACGCCGATTGCATCTGGGATCGATGTCCTCGAATTGTCGATAGGTAGAAAATCGCTGGGCGCAACCAGTAAAAAGTTACCAGTCGTGCAAGTCCAACACCACTTTTTATGTAAAAATCGTAATTTCCCGAAAAACGAGGCGTCCCAGCTGTTTGAAACCCTCGCCATTCGCTTTAGAATGTCGATTTTAGTCTAAAAATGTCTCCCCGTAAGGTGTACGAGTCAATAAATCCTTAAAATCCCACATTGAAACACGTGACCACCCCTCCCCCCAGCCACGTAAATTTCGTCTGTCGTGATGTCCGTTTCAGCCATCGTCAGTGAATGACAGTGTAAATCGTGTGTCAACCAGTTGTTCTAACTGTCCGAACTGCATTTTACCTGAAACAATAACAAATTGAAACAATTTCCGACGTCACTTTTTTGTGTATTCCATCGTCTGCTACGTGCCTCGTGTAATTATTTTACAGTGTGAAATTTCTCTGAAATAAATTTTTAAAGTCTTTTATTAATTGTCGGCTTGCTCCGTTGATAAAAATCCGTGCCGTGTCGTCCTGAAATAAACAATCACTGAGATTAAAGATCGTGCATCATGTCATATATACGTCTGTTCATGACCATGGTAACTCCCTAGAATGATAAAATAAAACTATCTCCGTGATATTATATAAGAATGTCACGTGACTCCAGCTAGTTCTGTTCTTTGCCTTTTACCATAAATCTGTTTTTCTTCACCTACAAGTAAAGAAAACGCATTAAAATACGAAACAAACAGTTCAAAAAGAAAAATAAACAAACAAACAAATACACAAAAAAACTGGTTCCCGGTTTTTATATAATCATAGTTGCATATAAAACTATGAACCCAAAAAGGGCCCAACTCTCCACCCAGGGACAGCATGTCAAAAACAATATATCATGCTGGCCCTGGGGTGGAGGGGCCGGGCCCTTTTTTTTTCTTCAATTTTGTAATTAGAAAGTTCTAGAAACAATGGAATAGAAACCCCGAAAAGGGGGGGGGGGTATACGGGTATATTACGGATGTAAAATGATAGATTTTCACCCTCTGGGGCCTCTTGTTTAACGTTTAACGCCAGTTTTTCCTATAGAAACGATAACGAGGGAAAGACCTTCCTGTGCATTTGTTCTACTGAACAAATGTCCTTTTAATTATTATTATTATTCTTATTCTTTTTCTTCCGCCACATTTCAAAACAGTCTGTGAAAAAGACTTCGCGACATATCATTTTGATCTTTGAAACCAAGTATCGTACTCTTAAGACCTGTTCGGTGTTCACCCTGCGACACCGAAAACTTTTTCTTTACAGAGTTATCTGCCCCAACACCGAAAACCTTGTTATCAGAACAACTCAGAAACTATACAATTTAGAGAAAAACTGAAAAGTGAGAAATGTTAAGGAACTTTTGAGACAACTTTGTGCCATAATTTGGCCAAAAAATTTTGTCGAGCGAAGGCGAGCGGTATACCTTGAATGTTTCAATCACTCCGGTTATCACCAAAACTCACAAACCGAAAGTCGGAAACACCTTGGCTGTTCACCATTTCTTGTTCTGTGACATGACCTTAAGGAAAATCTCAAGGTTAAAGTTTAGATATGACCTCAACCTTAGGCCTCGGATCTTGTTTTCATAACAACTCGAAAACCGTAAAAGATGGAGTTCGCGACATATCATTTTGATCTTTTAAACCAAGTATCGTACTCTTAAGACCTATTCGGTGTTCACACTTCGACACCGAAAACTTTTTCTTTACAGAGTTATCTGCCCCAACACCGAAAACCTTGTTATCAGAACAACTCAGAAACTATAAAATTTAGAGAAAAACTGAAAAGTGAGAAATGTTAAGGAACTTTTGAGACAACTTTGTGCCATAATTTGACCAAAAAATTTTGTCGAGCGGAGGCGAGCAGTATACCTTAAATGTATCAATTACTCCGGTTATCACCAAAACGCACAAACCGGAAGTCAAAAACACCTTGGTTGTTCACCATTTGTTGTTTTGTGACATGACCTTAAGGAAAATCTCAAGGTTAAAGTTTAGATATGACCTCAACCTTAGGCCTCGAATCTTGTTATGATAACAACTCTAAAACCGTAAAAGATGGAAGCAGACAATAAATTGGAAAAATACTCCTCTCATTGAGACCTACATTTGGTCTTTAATGTCCGAAACTGTTCAATTTACCGTTTAAGAGTTATTGCCCTTGACATGTTTCGGTTGATTGGTTTCTGACTTATAAATTGAAAACGGTTAGAGATAATATAGTAAACATATAGGTTTAAAGTGATCAGTATCAAAAGACCTTCAATTTGAGCCAAAGGTCAAAGGTCTTAGGTCAAGGTCATACCCTAGCAACAAAGGTAACTGTTATACAAAGTCCTTAGCAACCATATATTTTTAGAATCAGAATGATGTTCTTTACTGAGATATATCATATCACGACCGGAAGTGGCATTTTGTCCATAGCAACCAACTAAATGTCCTTAGCAACCATACATTTTCTGACTTAGGACGACTTGCTTTGTACATTAAAACCATAGTAACTGACCTTTAAGTCATTAGCAACTATATACCTAGACATAGCACTAACAAAATGCCGGGAAAGACCTCACATTTGTTCTCTGAACAAATGGCCTATCTTTATTATTATTATTCTTCCTTTTTTTTTCCGCCACATTTTCAAAACAGTCCATAAAAAAGGGTTCGCGACATATCATTTTGATCTTTCAAAGCAAGTATCGCACTCTTAAGACCTGTTCAGATTTGACCCTGCGACACCGAAAACTTTTTCTTTACAGAGTTATCTGCCCAAACACCGAAAACCTTGTTATCAGGTTAACTCAGAAACTATAAAATTTAGAGAAAAACTGAAAAGTGAGAAATGTTAAGGAACTTTTGAGACAACTTTGTGCCATAATTTGGCCAAAAAATTTTGTCGAGCGAAGGCGAGCGGTATACCTTGAATGTTTCAATGACTCCGGACATCACCAAAACTCACAAACTGGAAGTCGAAAACACCTTGGGTCTTCACCATTTGTTGTCCTGTGATATTACCTTCAAGAAAATCTCAAGGTCAAAGTTCAGATATGACCTCGACCTTAGGCCTCCAATCTTGTTATCATAACAACTCGAAAACTGTAAAAGATAGAAGCAGACAATAAATTGGAAAAATACTCCTCTCATTGAGACCTACATTTGGTATTCTATGTCAAAAATTGTTCAATGAACCATTTAGGAGTTATTGCCCTTGACAGGTTTCGTCTAAATTTTGTTTTCAATATTACTCAAAAACCATACAAAATTGAAGCAGACAATATATAAGAAAAATGTTCCTCTCATTAAGACCTTCATTTGGTCTGTTATGTCAAAAATTGTTCAATGAACCGTTTAGGAGTTATTGCCCTTGACAGGTTTTGGCTAAATTTTGTTTTCAATATTACTCAAAAACCATACAAAATTGAAGCAGACAATATATGAGAAAAATGTTCCTCTCATTGAGATCTACATTTGATATAAATAGTTAAAAACTGTGCGACAAACCGTTTTCGAGGTTATTGCCCTTGACTGGTTTCGGCTAACTTTTATTTTCAATATAACTCAACAACCATACAAAATTGAAGCAGACAATATATGAGAAAAATGTTCCTCTCATTGAGATCTACATTTGATATAAATAGTTGAAAACTATGCGACAAACCGTTTTCGAGGTTATGGCCCTTGACTGGTTTCGGCTAACTTTTATTTTCAATATAACTCAAAAACCATACAAAATTGAAGCAGACAATATATGAGAAAAATGTTCCTCTCATTGAGATCTACATTTGATATATAGTGTTGAAAACTGTGTGACAAACCGTTTTCCAGGTTATGGCCCTTGACACGTATCTGCTAAATTTTGTTGAGACCTTCATTTGGTACATTTGAACTGAAGGTGTGCGATGAACCGTTTTCAAGTAACAGCCCTTGACATGTTCGAGTTATTCGGTTTTTTGGTTAAAACTTGAAAACGGTTAGAGATAATATAATTAACATGGTCATATGTCGTGTGCGAAGAATCTGCCTAGCTTTTTGACCAAAGCTCATGAATATAAAGGAAAACATACATCACGATAAAAAAAATACACGTCTTTGCTGCAATTAATCAGACCTGTCCAGACACTAAGAAGTGTTACAATATATAAAACGTAACACATAACCAGTATCTAGAGAGTATCTTATATCTTCGAGCTCATTTGATATGGACCTGATAAGACTTGTCGAGCGAAAAAAAAAAACTAAGAATTATTATATGTATCAAGATATTAGTACTTTTTGGCTTAGAAAGGGGTAATCATATGAGACTTAAAATTTTTCAATGATGGACATTTCAAAATGGCTTAAACACTAATTTCAAATTTTAAGTACATACTACATGTAGTTTTTGTAACATAAAAAAATAACTTTTGGCAAAAATTGATAAAATCATGAACATTGAGTGAGTTCCTACAATGCGTAATTATGTGTCGAGTGAAGAAAACATGCACTTTGTTACAAAATTGCTGTATTAAACAAAAATTGATAAAATAATGAACATTGAGTGAGTTCCTACAATGCGTAATTATGTGTCGAGTGAAGAAAACATGCACTTTGTTGCAAAATTGCTGTATTAAACCAAATGTGATAATTATTAAAATGATTGAAATGATGTTAACTTGAACATATATACAGAAATTAGCAATTTAAGTGCAAATACTTTAAAAATGGTACACTATATTCTTAGATTTTCATGAAAAAATGTTCAACACTGAGACAATAGCCTAAATCGACACTTTTAATCCAAAGTTAAAACAAAACCTTGTGATTTCTACAAGTTTCCCTCTTTTCCTTATTGTTTAATTATTAAATTTAAAATATGTAAAGCTGTTGTGTCCCATTTTAGTGTGTTTCTCCATTAAAAATGAGTACAAAGCTATTTCTGAATCATAATAATAATATTGTATGGAGACAATCAATTAAAAATACCAAGATGTATGACAAAATAAGTTTTGCATAAAATGTTATGTAGTTTGGTCTACTTTCATCATGTTCATAGACTAGTGTACATTTTTTCAATATACATGACCAAAGTTAACACTAAATTTAATCAACTTACTTTGTTAGGTAAAAAGAAGATATTTTCCGTTTAGAATGTGGATTTCAGTCTAAAAACGTATTTCCTCAAAGTATGCGAGTCAATAAATCCTCCAAATCCCAGATTGAAACACATGACAACCCCTCCCCCTTATTTGTAAATTTCGTCAGCTGTGATGTCCATTTCAGTTATCGTCAGTGAATCATAGTGTAAATCCTTTCTCAACAAGTTGTTCTAACTATCCGAACTGCATTTTACCTCACATTTGAATCAAATTGAAACAATTTCCGATGTGAATTTTATGTTTATTCGGTCGTCTGCTACGTGACTCGTGTCCTTATTTTCCAGCGTGAAATTCCTATGAAATAATTTGAAAAATGTCTTTAAATGATCGATCTGAAACAATAACAAATTGAAACAATGCTCCGTTGATATTAATCCGTGTCGTCCTGAATTAAACAATCACTGAGATTACAGATCGTGCATCATGTCATATATAGGTCCGTTCAGACCATCGTAACTCCCTAGAATGATAAAATAAAACTATCTCCGTGATATTATATAACAATGTCACGTGACTCCAGCCAGTTCTGTTCTTTGCCTTTTACCATAAATCTCTTTCTCTTCCCCTACAAGTCAAGAAAAGTCATTAAAATACCAAACATATAGTTAAAAACAGAAAAGTAAACAAACAAACAAATAAACAAAAAAACTGGTTCCCGGTTTTTATATAATCATAGTTGCATATAAAACTATGAACCCAAAAAGGGCCCAACTCTCCACCCAGGGACAGCATGTCAAAAACAATAAATCATGCTGGCCCTGGGGTGGAGGGGCCGGGCCCTTTTTTTTCCTTCAATTTTGTAATAAGAACGTTCTAGAAACAATGGAATAGAAACCCCCCGGGGAGGCGGGGGGGGGGGGGGTATACGGGTATATTACGATGTAAAATGATAGATTTTCACCCTCTGGGACCTCTTGTTTAACGTTTAACGCCAGTTTTTCCTATAGAAACGATAACGAGGGAAAGACCTTCCTGTGCATTTGTTCTACTGAACAAATGTCCTTTTATTAAGGTCTTTCCCACTTCCAGTGGGAAGACCTTACTGTATTTCTTCTGATTATTATTATTATTAAGGTCTTTCCCACTTCCAGTGGGAAGACCTTATTGTATTTCTTCTGATTATTATTAAGGTCTTTCCCACTTCCAGTGGGAAGACCTTACTGTATTTCTTATGATTATTAAGGTCTTTCCCACTTCCAGTGGGAAGACCTTACTGTATTTCTTATGATTATTATTATTATTATTATTATTCTTCCTTTTTTTTTCCGCCACATTTTCAAAACAGTCCATAAAAAAGGGTTCGCGACATATCATTTTGATCTTTCAAACCAAGTATCGTACTCTTAAGACCTGTTCAGATTTGACCCTGCGACACCGAAAACTTTTTCTTTACAGAGTTATCTGCCCAAACACCGAAAACCTTGTTATCAGGTTAACTCAGAAACTATAAAATTTAGAGAAAAACTGAAAAGTGAGAAATGTTAAGGAACTTTTGAGACAACTTTGTGCCATAATTTGGCCAAAAAATTTTGTCGAGCGAAGGCGAGCGGTATACCTTGAATGTTTCAATGACTCCGGTTATCACCAAAACTCACAAACCGTAAGTCGAAAACACCTTGGTTGTTCACCATTTGTTGTTCTGTGACATGACCTTAAAGAAAATCTCAAGGTCAAAGTTCAGATATGACCTCGACCTTAGGCCTCGAATCTTGTTATCATAACAACTCGAAAACCGTAACAGATAGAAGCAGACAATAAATTGGAAAAATACTCCTCTCATTGAGACCTACATTTGGTTTTTTAAGTCCGAAACTGTTAAATGAACCGTTTAGGAGTTATTGCCCTTGACATGTTTCGGTTGATTGGTTTTTGACTAATAACTTGAAAACGGTTAGAGATAATATGGTAAACATGCATAGCTAAAGTGATCAGTCTGAAAAGAGCTTCAATTTGAGCCCAAGGTCAAAGGTCATGGGTCAAGGTCACACCATAGCAACAAGGTAACCATTATAAAAAGTCCTTAGTAACCATATATATTTAGAATCAGGATGAAGTATTTAGGTGAAATACACTATTTTACAACCGGAAGTGACGATTTGTCCCTAGCAACGGTCACATAAGTCCTTAGCAACCATATGTAGTGAGAATAGGGATGACTTCCTTTACTCAAACAACTAATTTTCATGACTGCTAGTGACATTTTGTAATAAGGAACAGACAAAACGTCAACTGAATCTCCATATTTACCATACTGGGAAAGACCTCACATTTGTTCTTTGAACAAATGACCTTTCATTATTATTATTATTCTTCCTTTTTTTTTCCGCCACATTTTCAAAACAGTCCATAAAAAAGGGTTCGCGACATATCATTTTGATCTTTCAAAGCAAGTATCGCACTCTTAAGACCTGTTCAGATTTGACCCTGCGACACCGAAAACTTTTTCTTTACAGAGTTATCTGCCCAAACACCGAAAACCTTGTTATCAGGTTAACTCAGAAACTATAAAATTTAGAGAAAAACTGAAAAGTGAGAAATGTTAAGGAACTTTTGAGACAACTTTGTGCCATAATTTGGCCAAAAAATTTTGTCGAGCGAAGGCGAGCGGTATACCTTGAATGTTTCAATGACTCCGGACATCACCAAAACTCACAAACTGGAAGTCGAAAACACCTTGGGTCTTCACCATTTGTTGTCCTGTGATATTACCTTCAAGAAAATCTCAAGGTCAAAGTTCAGATATGACCTCGACCTTAGGCCTCCAATCTTGTTATCATAACAACTCGAAAACTGTAAAAGATAGAAGCAGACAATAAATTGGAAAAATACTCCTCTCATTGAGACCTACATTTGGTATTCTATGTCAAAAATTGTTCAATGAACCATTTAGGAGTTATTGCCCTTGACAGGTTTCGTCTAAATTTTGTTTTCAATATTACTCAAAAACCATACAAAATTGAAGCAGACAATATATAAGAAAAATGTTCCTCTCATTAAGACCTTCATTTGGTCTGTTATGTCAAAAATTGTTCAATGAACCGTTTAGGAGTTATTGCCCTTGACAGGTTTTGGCTAAATTTTGTTTTCAATATTACTCAAAAACCATACAAAATTGAAGCAGACAATATATGAGAAAAATGTTCCTCTCATTGAGATCTACATTTGATATAAATAGTTAAAAACTGTGCGACAAACCGTTTTCGAGGTTATTGCCCTTGACTGGTTTCGGCTAACTTTTATTTTCAATATAACTCAACAACCATACAAAATTGAAGCAGACAATATATGAGAAAAATGTTCCTCTCATTGAGATCTACATTTGATATAAATAGTTGAAAACTATGCGACAAACCGTTTTCGAGGTTATGGCCCTTGACTGGTTTCGGCTAACTTTTATTTTCAATATAACTCAAAAACCATACAAAATTGAAGCAGACAATATATGAGAAAAATGTTCCTCTCATTGAGATCTACATTTGATATATAGTGTTGAAAACTGTGTGACAAACCGTTTTCCAGGTTATGGCCCTTGACACGTATCTGCTAAATTTTGTTGAGACCTTCATTTGGTACATTTGAACTGAAGGTGTGCGATGAACCGTTTTCAAGTAACAGCCCTTGACATGTTCGAGTTATTCGGTTTTTTGGTTAAAACTTGAAAACGGTTAGAGATAATATAATTAACATGGTCATATGTCGTGTGCGAAGAATCTGCCTAGCTTTTTGACCAAAGCTCATGAATATAAAGGAAAACATACATCACGATAAAAAAAATACACGTCTTTGCTGCAATTAATCAGACCTGTCCAGACACTAAGAAGTGTTACAATATATAAAACGTAACACATAACCAGTATCTAGAGAGTATCTTATATCTTCGAGCTCATTTGATATGGACCTGATAAGACTTGTCGAGCGAAAAAAAAAAACTAAGAATTATTATATGTATCAAGATATTAGTACTTTTTGGCTTAGAAAGGGGTAATCATATGAGACTTAAAATTTTTCAATGATGGACATTTCAAAATGGCTTAAACACTAATTTCAAATTTTAAGTACATACTACATGTAGTTTTTGTAACATAAAAAAATAACTTTTGGCAAAAATTGATAAAATCATGAACATTGAGTGAGTTCCTACAATGCGTAATTATGTGTCGAGTGAAGAAAACATGCACTTTGTTACAAAATTGCTGTATTAAACAAAAATTGATAAAATAATGAACATTGAGTGAGTTCCTACAATGCGTAATTATGTGTCGAGTGAAGAAAACATGCACTTTGTTGCAAAATTGCTGTATTAAACCAAATGTGATAATTATTAAAATGATTGAAATGATGTTAACTTGAACATATATACAGAAATTAGCAATTTAAGTGCAAATACTTTAAAAATGGTACACTATATTCTTAGATTTTCATGAAAAAATGTTCAACACTGAGACAATAGCCTAAATCGACACTTTTAATCCAAAGTTAAAACAAAACCTTGTGATTTCTACAAGTTTCCCTCTTTTCCTTATTGTTTAATTATTAAATTTAAAATATGTAAAGCTGTTGTGTCCCATTTTAGTGTGTTTCTCCATTAAAAATGAGTACAAAGCTATTTCTGAATCATAATAATAATATTGTATGGAGACAATCAATTAAAAATACCAAGATGTATGACAAAATAAGTTTTGCATAAAATGTTATGTAGTTTGGTCTACTTTCATCATGTTCATAGACTAGTGTACATTTTTTCAATATACATGACCAAAGTTAACACTAAATTTAATCAACTTACTTTGTTAGGTAAAAAGAAGATATTTTCCGTTTAGAATGTGGATTTCAGTCTAAAAACGTATTTCCTCAAAGTATGCGAGTCAATAAATCCTCCAAATCCCAGATTGAAACACATGACAACCCCTCCCCCTTATTTGTAAATTTCGTCAGCTGTGATGTCCATTTCAGTTATCGTCAGTGAATCATAGTGTAAATCCTTTCTCAACAAGTTGTTCTAACTATCCGAACTGCATTTTACCTCACATTTGAATCAAATTGAAACAATTTCCGATGTGAATTTTATGTTTATTCGGTCGTCTGCTACGTGACTCGTGTCCTTATTTTCCAGCGTGAAATTCCTATGAAATAATTTGAAAAATGTCTTTAAATGATCCATATGAAACAATAACAAATTGAAACAATGCTCCGTTGATATTAATCCGTGTCGTCCTGAAATAAACAATCACTGAGATTAAAGATCGTGCATCATGTCATATATTCGTCTGTTCATGACCATGGTAACTCCCTAGAATGATAAAATAAAACTATCTCCGTGATATTATATAACAATGTCACGTGACTCCAGCTAGTTCTTTTCTTTGCCTTTTACCATAAATCTGTTTTTCTTCACCTACAAGTCAAGAAAAGTCATTAAAATACGAAACATATAGTTAAAAACAGAAAAGTAAACAAACAAACAAATAAACAAAAAAACTGGTTCCCGGTTTTTATATAATTCAATTCAATTCTTTTATTGTCCAATTTGGTCCCACTGGGGGCATACAACATATAACAATCATGATTATTAAGACAAAGACAGACCAGAACTTTACAGTTACAATAGAATAACAAGATACTACAATTAGGTAAAGTTAGGAATACACAGATTGATGTGGTGTGTTTGTAATAATGTTTACAACTACAGCTATAATAAGGTAAATAAATAACATGTTTGTGTTTACTTATTACATGCCAAAACCACATATAATCATAGTTGCATTTAAAACTATGAACCCAAAAAGGGCCCAACTCTCCACCCAGGGACAGCATGTCAAAAACAATAAATCATGCTGGCCCTGGGGTGGAGGGGCCGGGCCCTTTTTTTTTCTTCAATTTTGTAATTAGAACGTTCTAGAAACAATGGAATAGAAACCCGCCCGGGGGGGGGTATACGGGTATATTACGATGTAAAATGATAGATTTTCACCCTCTGGGGCCTCTTGTTTAACGTTTAACGCCAGTTTTTCCTATAGAAACGATAACGAGGGAAAGACCTTCCTGTGCATTTGTTCTACTGAACAAATGTCCTTTTATTATTATTATTCTTCCTTTTTTTTCCGCCACATTTTCAAAACAGTCCATAAAAAAGGGTTCGCGACATATCATTTTGATCTTTCAAACCAAGTATCGTACTCTTAAGACCTGTTCGGTGTTCACCCTGCGACACCGAAAACTTTTTCTTTACAGAGTTATCTGCCCAAACACCGAAAACCTTGTTATCAGGTTAACTCAGAAACTATAAAATTTAGAGAAAAACTGAAAAGTGAGAAATGTGAAGGAACTTTTGAGACAACTTTGTGCCATAATTTGGCCAAATAATTTTGTCGAGCGAAGGCGAGCGGTATACCTTGAATGTTTCAATGACTCCGGTTATCACCAAAACTCACAAACCGTAAGTCGAAAACACCTTGGTTGTTCACCATTTGTTGTTCTGTGACATGACCTTAAAGAAAATCTCAAGGTCAAAGTTCGGATATGACCTCAACCTTAGGCCTCGAATCTTGTTATCATAATAACTCGAAAACCGTAAAAGATGGAAGCAGACAATAAATTGGAAAAATACTCCTCTTATTGAGACCTACATTTGGTCTTTTATGTCAAAAATTGTTCAATGAACCGTTTAGGAGTTATTGCCCTTGACATGTTTCGGTTGATTGGTTTTTGACTTATAACTCGAAAACTGTAAAAGATAGAAGCAGACAATAAATTGAAAAAATACTCCTCTTATTGAGACCTACATTTGGTCTTTTATGTCAAAAATTGTTCAATGAACCGTTTAGGAGTTATTGCCCTTGACAGGTTTTGGCTAAATTTTGTTTTCAATATTACTCAAAAACCATACAAAATTGAAGCAGACAATATATGAGAAAAATGTTCCTCTCATTGAGATCTACATTTGATATAAATAGTTGAAAACTGTGCGACAAACCGTTTTCGAGGTTATGGCCCTTGACTGGTTTCGGCTAACTTTTATTTTCAATATAACTCAAAAACCATACAAAATTGAAGCAGACAATATATGAGAAAAATGTTCCTCTCATTGAGATCTACATTTGATATATATAGTGTCGAAAACTGTGTGACAAACCGTTTTCCAGGTTATGGCCCTTGACACGTATCTGCTAAATTTTGTTGAGACCTTCATTTGGTACATTTGAACTGAAGGTGTGCGATGAACCGTTTTCGAGTAACAGCCCTTGACATGTTTGAGTTATTCGGTTTTTTGGTTAAAACTTGAAAACGGTTAGAGATAATATAGTTAACATGGTCATATGTCGTGTGCGAAGAATCTGCCTAGCTTTTTGACCAAAGCTCATGAATATTGAGGAAAACATACATCACGATAAAAAAAATACACATCTTTGCTGCAATTAATCAGACCTGTCCAGACACTAAGAAGTGTTACAATATATAAAACGTAACACATAACCAGTATCTAGAGAGTATCTTATATCTTCGAGCTCATTTGATATGGACCTGATAAGACTTGTCGAGCGAAAAAAAAAACAAAAAACTAAGAATTAATATGTATCAAGATATTAGTACTTTTTGGCTTAGAAAGGGGTAATCATATGAGACTTAAAAATTTTCAATGATGGACATTTCAAAATGGCTTAAACACTAATTTCAAATTTTAAGTACATACTACATGTACTTTTTGTAACATAAAAAACTAACTTTTGGCAAAAATTGATAAAATCATGAACATTGAGTGAGTTCCTACAATGCGTAATTATGTGTCGAGTGAAGAAAACATGCACTTTGTTGCAAAATTGCTGTATTAAACCAAATGTGATAATTATTAAAATGATTGAAATGATGTTAACTTGAACATATACGATGCCGTCCGGTAAATCCGCCCACCTAAGCATAAAGTTTGCGATTTGCAGTAACACAATAATTATTTTTTCGATATTTTTAAATAAATATTTAAAATAGATACTGAACTGTATGCCTGTTAGCTTATTTTAACGAAAATAATTGCTAAACACCATGCATATTAAGGAAACATGTGACTTACCTGTGTTTACATCGTGTGTGACCTTGTCCGGTAAATCCGCTCATGCATATTAATGAGATGATCCTAAAACATCGAAACATGTGCTTCCTGCCGGGTTTTATTTGTCGTTTGGAATATTTCTTTCAACAGGAGGTAATTGTTTCTTCAATACTAGTTGCATAATCATAATTTTATATTTACTTAATACCTTGCAATGAAATTCGAAGATTTTCAGTCTTTTAGCGGACTGTTGACAACACGTTGCAGACGAAGTTTACAGTTCATACGGAAATTAACGTTACTGAAAGTGGGCGGATTTACCGGACGGGCGGAATTACCGGACTCGAGTGTACAGAAATTAGCAATTTAAGTCCAATTACTTTAAAAAGGGTACACTATATTCTTAGATTTTCATGAAAAAATGTTCAACACTGTGACAATAGCCTAAATCGACACTTTTAATCGAAAGTTAAAACAAAACCTTGTGATTTCTACAAGTTTCCCTCTTTTCCTTATTGTTTAATTATTAAATTTAAAATATGTAAAGCTGTTGTGTCCCATTTTAATGTGTTTCTCCATTAAAAATGAGTACAAAGTTATTTCTGAATCATAATAATAATATTGTATGGAGACAATCAATTAAAAATACCAAGATGTATGACAAAATAAGTTTTGCATAAAATGTTATGTAGTTTGGTCTACTTTCATCATGTTCATAGTGTACATTTTTTCAATATACATGACCAAAAGTTAACACTAAATTTAATCAACTTACTTTGTTAGGTAAAAAGAAGATATTTTCCGTTTAGAATGTGGATTTCAGTCTAAAAACGTATTTCCTCAAAGTATGCGAGTCAATAAATCCTCCAAATCCCAGATTGAAACACATGACCACCCCTCCCCCTTATTTGTAAATTTCGTCAGCTGTTTTGTCCATTTCAGTTATCGTCAGTGAATCATAGTGTAAATCCTTTCTCAACAAGTTGTTCTAACTATCCGAACTGCATTTTACCTCACATTTGAATCAAATTGAAACAATTTCCGACGTGAATTTGTGTGTATTCGGTCGTCTGCTACGTGACTCGTGTCCTTATTTTCCAGCGTGAAATTCCTATGAAATAATTTGAAAAATGTCTTTAAATGATTGAAACAATAACAAATTGAAACAATGCTCCGTTGATATTAATCCGTGTCGTCCTGAAATAAACAATCACTGAGATTAAAGATCGTGCATCATGTCATATATTCGTCTGTTCATGACCATGGTAACTCCCTAGAATGATAAAATAAAACTATCTCCGTGATATTATATAAGAATGTCACGTGACTCCAGCTAGTTCTTTTCTTTGCCTTTTACCATAAATCTGTTTTTCTTCACCTACAAGTCAAGAAAAGTCATTAAAATACGAAACATATAGTTAAAAACAGAAAAGTAAACAAACAAACAAATAAACAAAAAAACTGGTTCCCGGTTTTTATATAATCATAGTTGCATTTAAAACTATGAACCCAAAAAGGGCCCAACTCTCCACCCAGGGACAGCATGTCAAAAACAATAAATCATGCTGGCCCTGGGGTGGAGGGGCCGGGCCCTTTTTTTTTCTTCAATTTTGTAATTAGAACGTTCTAGAAACAATGGAATAGAAACCCGCCCGGGGGGGGTATACGGGTATATTACGATGTAAAATGATAGATTTTCACCCTCTGGGGCCTCTTGTTTAACGTTTAACGCCAGTTTTTCCTATAGAAACGATAACGAGGGAAAGACCTTCCTGTGCATTTGTTCTACTGAACAAATGTCCTTTTATTATTATTATTCTTCCTTTTTTTTTCCGCCACATTTTCAAAACAGTCCATAAAAAAGGGTTCGCGACATATCATTTTGATCTTTCAAACCAAGTATCGTACTCTTAAGACCTGTTCGGTGTTCACCCTGCGACACCGAAAACTTTTTCTTTACAGAGTTATCTGCCCAAACACCGAAAACCTTGTTATCAGGTTAACTCAGAAACTATAAAATTTAGAGAAAAACTGAAAAGTGAGAAATGTGAAGGAACTTTTGAGACAACTTTGTGCCATAATTTGGCCAAATAATTTTGTCGAGCGAAGGCGAGCGGTATACCTTGAATGTTTCAATGACTCCGGTTATCACCAAAACTCACAAACCGTAAGTCGAAAACACCTTGGTTGTTCACCATTTGTTGTTCTGTGACATGACCTTAAAGAAAATCTCAAGGTCAAAGTTCGGATATGACCTCAACCTTAGGCCTCGAATCTTGTTATCATAATAACTCGAAAACCGTAAAAGATGGAAGCAGACAATAAATTGGAAAAATACTCCTCTTATTGAGACCTACATTTGGTCTTTTATGTCAAAAATTGTTCAATGAACCGTTTAGGAGTTATTGCCCTTGACATGTTTCGGTTGATTGGTTTTTGACTTATAACTCGAAAACTGTAAAAGATAGAAGCAGACAATAAATTGAAAAAATACTCCTCTTATTGAGACCTACATTTGGTCTTTTATGTCAAAAATTGTTCAATGAACCGTTTAGGAGTTATTGCCCTTGACAGGTTTTGGCTAAATTTTGTTTTCAATATTACTCAAAAACCATACAAAATTGAAGCAGACAATATATGAGAAAAATGTTCCTCTCATTGAGATCTACATTTGATATAAATAGTTGAAAACTGTGCGACAAACCGTTTTCGAGGTTATGGCCCTTGACTGGTTTCGGCTAACTTTTATTTTCAATATAACTCAAAAACCATACAAAATTGAAGCAGACAATATATGAGAAAAATGTTCCTCTCATTGAGATCTACATTTGATATATATAGTGTCGAAAACTGTGTGACAAACCGTTTTCCAGGTTATGGCCCTTGACACGTATCTGCTAAATTTTGTTGAGACCTTCATTTGGTACATTTGAACTGAAGGTGTGCGATGAACCGTTTTCGAGTAACAGCCCTTGACATGTTTGAGTTATTCGGTTTTTTGGTTAAAACTTGAAAACGGTTAGAGATAATATAGTTAACATGGTCATATGTCGTGTGCGAAGAATCTGCCTAGCTTTTTGACCAAAGCTCATGAATATTGAGGAAAACATACATCACGATAAAAAAAATACACATCTTTGCTGCAATTAATCAGACCTGTCCAGACACTAAGAAGTGTTACAATATATAAAACGTAACACATAACCAGTATCTAGAGAGTATCTTATATCTTCGAGCTCATTTGATATGGACCTGATAAGACTTGTCGAGCGAAAAAAAAAACAAAAAACTAAGAATTAATATGTATCAAGATATTAGTACTTTTTGGCTTAGAAAGGGGTAATCATATGAGACTTAAAAATTTTCAATGATGGACATTTCAAAATGGCTTAAACACTAATTTCAAATTTTAAGTACATACTACATGTACTTTTTGTAACATAAAAAACTAACTTTTGGCAAAAATTGATAAAATCATGAACATTGAGTGAGTTCCTACAATGCGTAATTATGTGTCGAGTGAAGAAAACATGCACTTTGTTGCAAAATTGCTGTATTAAACCAAATGTGATAATTATTAAAATGATTGAAATGATGTTAACTTGAACATATACGATGCCGTCCGGTAAATCCGCCCACCTAAGCATAAAGTTTGCGATTTGCAGTAACACAATAATTATTTTTTCGATATTTTTAAATAAATATTTAAAATAGATACTGAACTGTATGCCTGTTAGCTTATTTTAACGAAAATAATTGCTAAACACCATGCATATTAAGGAAACATGTGACTTACCTGTGTTTACATCGTGTGTGACCTTGTCCGGTAAATCCGCTCATGCATATTAATGAGATGATCCTAAAACATCGAAACATGTGCTTCCTGCCGGGTTTTATTTGTCGTTTGGAATATTTCTTTCAACAGGAGGTAATTGTTTCTTCAATACTAGTTGCATAATCATAATTTTATATTTACTTAATACCTTGCAATGAAATTCGAAGATTTTCAGTCTTTTAGCGGACTGTTGACAACACGTTGCAGACGAAGTTTACAGTTCATACGGAAATTAACGTTACTGAAAGTGGGCGGATTTACCGGACGGGCGGAATTACCGGACTCGAGTGTACAGAAATTAGCAATTTAAGTCCAATTACTTTAAAAAGGGTACACTATATTCTTAGATTTTCATGAAAAAATGTTCAACACTGTGACAATAGCCTAAATCGACACTTTTAATCGAAAGTTAAAACAAAACCTTGTGATTTCTACAAGTTTCCCTCTTTTCCTTATTGTTTAATTATTAAATTTAAAATATGTAAAGCTGTTGTGTCCCATTTTAATGTGTTTCTCCATTAAAAATGAGTACAAAGTTATTTCTGAATCATAATAATAATATTGTATGGAGACAATCAATTAAAAATACCAAGATGTATGACAAAATAAGTTTTGCATAAAATGTTATGTAGTTTGGTCTACTTTCATCATGTTCATAGTGTACATTTTTTCAATATACATGACCAAAAGTTAACACTAAATTTAATCAACTTACTTTGTTAGGTAAAAAGAAGATATTTTCCGTTTAGAATGTGGATTTCAGTCTAAAAACGTATTTCCTCAAAGTATGCGAGTCAATAAATCCTCCAAATCCCAGATTGAAACACATGACCACCCCTCCCCCTTATTTGTAAATTTCGTCAGCTGTTTTGTCCATTTCAGTTATCGTCAGTGAATCATAGTGTAAATCCTTTCTCAACAAGTTGTTCTAACTATCCGAACTGCATTTTACCTCACATTTGAATCAAATTGAAACAATTTCCGACGTGAATTTGTGTGTATTCGGTCGTCTGCTACGTGACTCGTGTCCTTATTTTCCAGCGTGAAATTCCTATGAAATAATTTGAAAAATGTCTTTAAATGATTGAAACAATAACAAATTGAAACAATGCTCCGTTGATATTAATCCGTGTCGTCCTGAAATAAACAATCACTGAGATTAAAGATCGTGCATCATGTCATATATACGTCTGTTCATGACCATGGTAACTCCCTAGAATGATAAAATAAAACTATCTCCGTGATATTATATAACAATGTCACGTGACTCCAGCTAGTTCTTTTCTTTGCCTTTTACCATAAATCTGTTTTTCTTCACCTACAAGTCAAGAAAAGTCATTAAAATACGAAACATATAGTTAAAAACAGAAAAGTAAACAAACAAACAAATAAACAAAAAAACTGGTTCCCGGTTTTTATATAATCATAGTTGCATATAAAACTATGAACCCGGCAAAAAGGGCCCAACTCTCCACCCAGGGACAGCATGTCAAAAACAATAAATCATGCTGGCCCTGGGGTGGAGGGGCCGGGCCCTTTTTTTTTCTTCAATTTTGTAATTAGAACGTTCTAGAAACAATGGAATAGAAACCCGCCCGGGGGGGGGGGGGTAGGTATACGGGTATATTACGATGTAAAATGATAGATTTTCACCCTCTGGGGCCTCTTGTTTAACGTTTAACGCCAGTTTTTCCTATAGAAACGATAACGAGGGAAAGACCTTCCTGTGCATTTGTTCTACTGAACAAATGTCCTTTTATTAAGGTCTTTCCCACTTCCAGTGGGAAGACCTTACTGTATTTCTTCTGATTATTATTATTATTCTTATTCTTTTTCTTCCGCCACATTTCAAAACAGTCTGTGAAAAAGACTTCGCGACATATCATTTTGATCTTTTAAACCAAGTATCGAACTCTTAAGACCTGTTCGGTGTTCACCCTGCGACACCGAAAACTTTTTCTTTACGGAGTTATCTGCCCCAACACCGTAAACCTTGTTATCAGAACAACTCAGAAACTATAAAATTTAGAGAAAAACTGAAAAGTGAGAAATGTTAAGGAACTTTTGAGACAACTTTGTGCGATAATTTGGCAAAAAAATTCTGTCGAGCGAAGGCGAGCGGTATACCTTGAATGTTTCAATCACTCCGGTTGTCATCAAAACACGCAAACCGTAGGTCGAAAACACCTTGGCTGTTCAACATTTGTTGTTCTGTGACATGACCTTAAGGAAAATTTCAAGGTTAAAGATCAGATATGACCTCAACCTTAGGCCTCGAATCTTGTTATCATAACAACTCGAAAACCGTAAAAGATAGAAGCAGACAATAAATTGGAAAAATACTCCTCTCATTGAGACCTACATTTGGTCTTTTATGTCCGAAACTGCTCAATTTACCGTTTAGGAGTTATTGCCCTTTACATGTTTCGGTTGATTGGTTTTTGACTAATAAATTGAAAACGGTTAGAGATAATATAGTAAACATATAGGTTAAAAGTGATCAGTATCAAAAAAGCTTCAATTTGAGCCAAAGGTCAAAGGTCATACGTCAAGGTCATACCCTAGCAACAAGGTAACTGTTATAAAAAGTCCTTAGCAACCATATATTTTTAGAATCAGAATGATGTGCTTTATTGAAATATATTATTTCACGACCGGAAGTGACATTTTGTCCATAGCAACCAACTAAATGTCCTTAGCAACCATACATTTTCTGACTTAGGACGACTTGCTTTGTACATTAAAATCATAGTAACTGACCGTTACGTCATTAGCAACTATATACCTAGACATAATACTAACAAAATGCCGGGAAAGACCTCACATTTGTTCTCTGAACAAATGGCCTATCTTATTATTATTACTTTTCTTCCGATCTAAAATTCAATTTAGTGCTGCCAAAAAGTTTCTTATCCGATCGAGCTGAAAATTTGGCGGTGTGATGGATACCCCGTGGGCTTTCTCCCATTCACCCTGTTAGCACGCTCCGTCAAAAATGAGGGCGTGGCAGGGACCCCCCATGAAAACGTTGTTATCACATCTCCTCCTAAGGCACACAAAATGGTACAATAAAATGGACGCCGATTGCATCTGGGATCGATGTCCTCGAATTGTCGATAGGTAGAAAATCGCTGGGCGCAACCAGTAAAAAGTTACCAGTCGTGCAAGTCCAACACCACTTTTTATGTAAAAATCGTAATTTCCCGAAAAACGATGCATCCCAGCTGTTTGAAACCCTCGCCATTCGCTTTAGAATGTCGATTTCAGTCTAAAAATGTCTCCCCGTAAGGTGTACGAGTCAATAAATCCTTAAAATCCCACATTGAAACACGTGAGCACCCCTCCCCCCCCCCCCCCAGCCACGTAAATTTCGTCTGTCGTGATGTCCGTTTCAGCCATCGTCAGTGAATGACAGTGTAAATCGTGTGTCAACAAGTTGTTCTAACTGTCCGAACTGCATTTTACCTGAAACAATAACAAATTGAAACAATTTCCGACGTCACTTTTTTGTGTATTCCATCGTCTGCTACGTGCCTCGTGTAATTATTTTACAGTGTGAAATTTCTCTGAAATAAATTTAAAAAGTCTTTTATTAATTGTCGGCTTGCTCCGTTGATAAAAATCCGTGCCGTGTCGTCCTGAAATAAACAATCACTGAGATTAAAGATCATGCATCATGTCATATATATGTCTGTTCAAGACCATGGTAACTCCCTAGAATGATAAAATAAAACTATCTCCGTGATATTATATAACAATGTCACGTGACTCCAGCCAGTTCTGTTCTTTGCCTTTTACCATAAATCTCTTTCTCTTCCCCTACAAGTCAAGAAAAGTCATTAAAATACCAAACATATAGTTAAAAACAGAAAAGTAAACAAACAAACAAATAAACAAAAAAACTGGTTCCCGGTTTTTATATAACCATAGTTGCATATAAAACTATGAACCCAAAAAGGGCCCAACTCTCCACCCAGGGACAGCATGTCAAAAACAATAAATCATGCTGGCCCTGGGGTGGAGGGGCCGGGCCCTTTTTTTTTCTTCAATTTTGTAATTAGAACGTTCTAGAAACAATGGAATAGAAACCCCCCGGGGGGGGGGGTATACGGGTATATTACGATGTAAAATGATAGATTTTCACCCTCTGGGGCCTCTTGTTTAACGTTTAACGCCAGTTTTTCCTATAGAAACGATAACGAGGGAAAGACCTTCCTGTGCATTTGTTCTACTGAACAAATGTCCTTTTAATTATTCTTATTATTCTTTCCTCCGCCGCGTCTGTACAAAAGAGTTCGCGACATATCATTTTCATCTTTTATACCAAGTATCGTACACTTAAACCCTGATTGGAATTTACCCTGCGACACCGAAAACTTTTTCTTTACAGAGTTATCTGCCCAAACACCGAAAACCTTGTTATCAGAACAACTCAGAAACTATAAAATTTAGAGAAAAACTGAAAAGTGAGAAATGTTAAGGAACTTTTGAGACAACTTTGTGTCATAATTTGGCCAAAAAATTTTGTCGAGCGAAGGCGAGCGGTATACCTTGAATGTTTCAATGACTCCGGTCATCACTAAAACTCACAAACTGGAAGTCGGAAACACCTTGGCTGTTCACCATTTGTTGTTCTGTGACATGACCTCAAAGAAAATCTCAAGGTCAACGTTCAGATATGACCTCAACCTTAGGCCTCGAATCTTGTTATCATAATAACTCGAAAATCGTAAAAGATGGAAGCAGACAATAAATTGGAAAAATACTCCTCTTATTGAGACCTACATTTGGTCTTTTATGTCCAAAACTGTTCAATGAACCGTTTAGGAGTTATTGCCCTTGACATGTTCCGGTTGATTGGTTTTTGACTTATAACTCGAAAACCGTAAAGAATAGAAGCAAACAATAAATTGGAAAAATACTCCTCTTATTGAGACCTACAATTTGTCTATTATGTCAAAAATTGTTCAATGAACCGTTTAGGAGTTATTGCCCTTGACATGATTCGGTTGATTGGTTTTTGACTTATAACTCGAAAACTGTAAAAGATAGAAGCAGACAATAAATTGGAAAAATACTCCTCTTATTGAGACCTACAATTGGTCTATTATGTCAAAAATTGTTCAATGAACCGTTTAGGAGTTATTGCCCTTGACATGTTTCGGTTGATTGGTTTTTGACTAATAACTTGAAAACGGTTAGAGATAATATGGTAAACATGTATAGCTAAAGTGATCAGTATGAAAAGAGCTTCAATTTGAGCCCAAGGTCAAAGGTCATGGGTCAAGGTCACACCATAGCAACAAGGTAACCATCATAAAAAGTCCTTAGTTACCCTATATATTTAGAATCAGGATGAAGTATTTAGGTGGAATACATTATTTTACAACCGGAAGTGACAATTTGTCCCTAGCAACGGTCACAAAAGTACTTAGCAACCATATGAAGTGTGAATAGGGATGACTTGCTTTACTCAAATAACTAATTTTCATGACTGCTAGTGACATTTTGTGATGAGGAACAGACAAAACGTCAACAGAATCCCCTTATTTACCATACCGGGAAAGACCTCACATTTGTTCTTTGAACAAATGACCTTTCATTATTATTATTATTATTATTATTATTTTTCTTTTTTTTCCGCCATCATTTGCAAAAAAGTGTCGCGACATATCATTTTGATACTTGGTACCATTAATCGGTCATACTGTCAGATGACTCAGTTCACCCTGTGAAACCGATCTATTTTTAGTAACAGAGTTATCTGCCCCAACACCGTAAACCCTTGTTAGCAGATAAACTCAGAAACCGTAACCGATTCTTAAAATCTGAAGTGTAAAAAATGTCGCTGGACCTATGGCGATGATTTGTCATGCAATATTTTTTTTTCCAATCGACTTCCTGTTTACGTGTTTTTGACCTGAAAAATGTCGCAACGCGTCAAAATTTTTTTCTTGAAAACCGTAAGTCGTAGAGACTTGGGACCACCACCATTGACCCTAAGTGACATATGTTACCTTTAAAAATGTCAAGGTCAAAGGTCAAAAGTCAAGGTCATAGGTCACCATAGGTCTTGTTAGCACTATATCTCACAAACCATAAATGATAGAAGCAGACAATAAATGGGAAAAATACTCCACTTATTGAGACCTTCATTTGGTACATTTGACTCAAAGCTGTGCGATGAACCATTTTCGAGTTACTGCCCTTGACGCGTTTCGGTTAATCGGTTTTTTGGTTAAAACTTGAAAACGGTTTGAGATAATATAGTAAACATATAGGTTTAACATGATCAATAGGAAAAGAGCTTCAATTTGAGCCAAAGGTCAAAGGTCATAGGTCAAGGTCATACCATAGCAACAAGGTAACTGTTATAAAAAGTCCTTAGCAACCATATATTTTTAGAATCAGAATGATGTACTTTACTGAAATATGTCATTTCATGACCGGAAGTGTCCTTTTGTCCCTAGCAACCGAATGAAAGTCCTTAACAACCATATATTTTTTGGCTCGGGACCACTTTCTTTACTCAAATAATTCATTTTTATGACTGATAGTAACATTTTGTCCTATAGCAAGACACAAAATCGCATAGCATCACCTAACTTTTCTGACTTTAGAGGTACAGTGGGAAAGACCTTCTCATTTGTTCTCAGAACAAATGGCAGTTTAATTATTATTATTATTTTTCTTTTTCTCCCCAAATTTCCAAATGGGTTTGCCAGAAGGGGTTTCGACATATCATTATGATACTTGGTACGTTTAATCGCTCATACCAGGAGATGACCTGGTTCACCCTGTGAGACTATTCTATTTTTAGTAACAGAGTTATCTGCCCCAACACCGAAAACCTTGTTAGCAGATAAACTCAAAAACCGTAACAGATACTCAAAATCTGAAGTGTGCAAAGTGTAGGGAGACGTATGGCGATGATTTAACATGCAAACTTTTTTTTCTTAATCGACTTCCGGTTTACGCGTTTTTGACCTGAAAAATGACGCAACGCGTCAAATTTTTTTTCTCAAAAACCGTAAGTCCTAAAGACTTGGGACCACCACCATTGATCCTAAGTGACATATGTTACATTTAAAAATGTCAAGGTCAAAGGTCAAAAGTCAAGGTCAAAGGTCACCATAGGTCTTGTTAGCACTATATCTCACAAACCATAAAAGATCGAAGCAAACAATAAATGGGAAAAATACTCCTCTTATTGAGACCTTCATTTAGTACATTGACCGGAAGCTGTGCGATGAACCATTTTCGAGTTACTGCCCTTGACGCGTTTCGGTTAATCGGTTTTTTGGTTAAAACTTATAAACGGTTAGAGATAATATAGTAAACATATAGGTTTAAAGTGATCAGTATGAAAAGAGCTTCAATTTGAGCCAAAGGTCAAAGGTCATAGGTCAAGGTCATACCCTAGCAACAAGGTGACCGTTATATAAAGTCCTTAGCAACCATATATTTTTAGAATCAGAATGATGTACTTTACTGAAATATTTCATTTCATGACCGGAAGTGGCCTTTTGTCCCTAGCAACCGAATGAAAGTCCTTAACAACCATATATATTTTGAGCCCGGAACACTTTCTTTATTCAAATAATTCATTTTGATGACTGGAAGTGACATTTTGTGCTATAGCAAGACACAAAATCTCATAGCATCACCTAACTTTTCTAACTTTAGAGGAACAGTGGGAAAGACCTTCTCATTTGTTCTCAGAACAAATGGCAGTTTATTAAGGTCTTTCCCCTTTCCAAGGGAAAGACCTTACTGTATTTCTTATGATTATTATTATTATTATTTTTTTTTTTTTCTGCCACAGATGTCAAAAAAGTGTCTTGACGTATCGCTTTGAAACTTGGCACACTTAACCGACACTACCTGGGCTCGACCTGAGTCACCCTGCGACACCGATCTATTTTTAGTAACAGAGTTATCTCCCCAAACACTGTTTACCCTTGTTAGCAGATAAACTCAGAAACCATGACAGAAATCAAAAATCTAAAGTGGGGAAAATGTTGTCTGACTTATGGCCATGATTTGTCATGCAAAAAAACATTCTTGGATCCACTTCCTGTTTACGCGATTTTGACGCGAAGTTTGTCGAAAATGTCAAAGTTGTCGGATTTACACAAAACTTGGTTTCCAAGTAGATACGAGGGTCCTAATTACATGTATCGGATCAAAAAATTTTTTTGGTCCATCATTTTCAAAATGGCCGCCATTGAAATTTTGTTTTCAATATAACTCAAAAACCATAAAAAATTGAAGCATACAATATATGAGAAAAATGTTCCTCTCATTGAAATCTACATTTGATATAAGGTTCGAAAACTGTGTGACAAACCGTTTTAGAGGTTATGGCCCTTGACAGGTTTCGGCTAAATTTTGTTTTCGAAATAACTCAAAAACCATACAAAATTGAAGCAGACAATATATGAGAAAAATGTTCCTCTCATTGAGATCTACATTTGATATAAGGTTCGAAAACTGTGTGACAAACCGTTTTAGAGGTTATGGCCCTTGAGAGGTTTCGGCTAAATTTTGTTTTCGAAATAACTCAAAAACCATACAAAATTGAAGCAGACAATATATCAGAAAAATGTTCCTCTCATTGAGATCTACATTTAATGTACAGGTTCAAAAACTGTGCGACAAACCGTTTTAGAGGTTATGGCCCTTGACAGGTTTCGGCTAATTTTTTTTACGAAATAACACAAAAACCGTAAAAAATTGAAGCAGACAATATATCAGAAAAATGTTCCTCTCATTGAGATCTACATTTGATATTCGGTTCAAAAACTGTGCGACAAACCGTTTTAGAGGTTATGGCCCTTGACAGGTTTCGGTAAAATTTTGTTTTCGAAATAACTCAAAAACCATAAAAAATTGAAGCAGACAATATATCAGAAAAATGTTCCTCTCATTGAGATCTACATTTGATATACAGTTTCAAAAACTGTGCGACAAACCGTTTTAGAGGTTATGGCCCTTGACAGGTTTCGGCTAAATTTTGTTTTCGAAATAACTCAAAAACCATAAAAAATTGAAGCAGACAATATATCAGAAAAATGTTCCTCTTATTGAGATCTACATTTGATATACAGGTTCAAAAACTGTGCGACAAACCGTTTTAGAGGTAATGGCCCTTGACAGGTTTCGGTTAAATTTTGTTTTCGAAATAACTCAAAAACCATAAAAATATTAAGCAGACAATATATCAGAAAAATGTTCCTCTCATTGAGATCTATATTTGATTTAAATTATTGAAAACTGTGCGACAAATCGTTTTCAAGTTATGGCCGTTGACATTTTTCGGCTAATCAGTTTATGGCTTATAACTTTTAAACCGTCAGTGATAACATAGTGAACATAGGTTTTTTTGTGACCGTCTCAACAAGCCCTTTGATTTAGGACCAAAGTCCAATGGTTATGGGCAGCAATTTTCAAAATTAGCAACCATATACCTAGACATAACACAAAGAAAATGCCGGGAAAGACCTCACATTTGTCCTTTGAACAAATGACTTTTCATATTATTATTACTTTTCTTCCGATCTAAAATTCAATTTAGTGCTGCCGAAAAGTTTCTTATCCGATCGAGCTGAAAATTTGGCGGTGTGATGGATACCCCGTGGGCTTTCTCCCATTCACCCTGTTAGCACGCCCCGTCAAAAATGAGGGCGTGGCAGGGACCCCCCATGAAAACGTTGTTATCACATCTCCTCCTAAGGCACACAAAATGGTACAATAAAATGGACGCCGATTGCATCTGGGATCGATGTCCTCGAATTGTCGATAGGTAGAAAATCGCTGGGCGCAACCAGTAAAAAGTTACCAGTCGTGCAAGTCCAACACCACTTTTTATGTAAAAATCGTAATTTCCCGAAAAACGATGCATCCCAGCTGTTTGAAACCCTCGCCATTCGCTTTAGAATGTCGATTTCAGTCTAAAAATGTCTCCCCGTAAGGTGTACGAGTCAATAAATCCTTAAAATCCCACATTGAAACACGTGACCACCCCTCCCCCCAGCCACGTAAATTTCGTCTGTCGTGATGTCCGTTTCAGCCATCGTCAGTGAATGACAGTGTAAATCGTGTGTCAACCAGTTGTTCTAACTGTCCGAAGTGCATTTTACCTGAAACAATAACAAATTGAAACAATTTCCGACGTCACTTTTTTGTGTATTCCATCGTCTGCTACGTGCCTCGTGTAATTATTTTACAGTGTGAAATTTCTCTGAAATAAATTTAAAAAGTCTTTTATTAATTGTCGGCTTGCTCCGTTGATAAAAATCCGTGCCGTGTCGTCCTGAAATAAACAATCACTGAGATTAAAGATCGTGCATCATGTCATATATACGTCTGTTCATGACCATGGTAACTCCCTAGAATGATAAAATAAAACTATCTCCGTGATATTATATAAGAATGTCACGTGACTCCAGCTAGTTCTTTTCTTTGCCTTTTACCATAAATCTGTTTTTCTTCACCTACAAGTCAAGAAAAGTCATTAAAATACGAAACATATAGTTAAAAACAGAAAAGTAAACAAACAAACAAATAAACAAAAAAACTGGTTCCCGGTTTTTATATAATCATAGTTGCATATAAAACTATGAACCCAAAAAGGGCCCAACTCTCCACCCAGGGACAGCATGTCAAAAACAATAAATCATGCTGGCCCTGGGGTGGAGGGGCCGGGCCCTTTTTTTCTTCAATTTTGTAATTAGAACGTTCTAGAAACAATGGAATAGAAACCCGCCCGGGGGGGGGGGGTATACGGGTATATTACGATGTAAAATGATAGATTTTCACCCTCTGGGGCCTCTTGTTTAACGTTTAACGCCAGTTTTTCCTATAGAAACGATAACGAGGGAAAGACCTTCCTGTGCATTTGTTCTACTGAACAAATGTCCTTTTATTATTATTTTTCTTCTTTTCCGCCGTCAATATACGAAAAGTGTCGCGACATATCTTTTCGATACTTGGTACCTTAACTTGGTCATACCTGAACTCGCCTTGACCGACACCGGGAAACTGATCTATTTTTAGTAACGGAGTTATCTGCCCAACACCGTAAACCCTTGTTAGCAGATAAACTCAGAAACCGTAACCGATTCTCAAAATCTAAAGTGTAAAAAATGTCGCTGGACCTATAGCGATGATTTGTCATGCAAAATTTTTTTTTCCAATCGACTTCCTGTTTACGTGTTTTTGACCTGAAAAATGTCGCAACGCGTCAAAATTTTTTTCTCAGAAACCGTAAGTCCTAGAGACTTGGGACCACCACCATTGATCCTAAGTGACATATGTTACATTAAAAAATGTCAAGGTCAAAGGTCAAAAGTCAAGGTCAAAGGTCACCATAGGCCTTGTTAGCACTATATCTCACAAACCATAAAAGATAGAAGCAGACAATAAATTGGAAAAATACTCCACTCATTGAGACCTACAATTGGTCTTTTATGTCAAAAATGGTTCAATGAACCGTTTAGGAGTTATTGCCCTTGACATGTTCCGGTTGATTGGTTGTCGACCTATAACTCGAAAACCGTAAAGAATAGAAGCAGACAATAAATTGGAAAAATACTCCTCTCATTGCGACCTACAATTGGTCTATAATGTCAAAAATTATTCAATGAACCGTTTAGGAGTTATTGCCCTTGACATGTTTCGGTTGATTGGTTTTTGACTTATAACTCGAAAACTGTAAAAGATAGAAGCAGACAATAAATTGGAAAAATACTCCTCTTATTGAGACCTACAATTGGTATTTCATGTCAAAAATTGTTCAATGAACCGTTTAGGAGTTATTGCCCTTGACATGTTTCGGTTGATTGGTTTTTTACTAATAACTTGAAAACGGTTAGAGATAATATGATAAACATGCGTAGCTAAAGTGATCAGTATGAAAAGAGCTTCAATTTGAGCCCAAGGTCAAAGGTCATGGGTCAAGGTCACACCATAGCAACAAGGTAACCATCATAAAAAGTCCTTAGTAACCATATATATTTAGAATCAGGATTAAGTATTTAGGTTGAATATACTATTTAACAATCGGAAGTTACAATTTGTCCCTAGCAACGGTCACAAAAGTACTTAGCAACCATATGAAGTGTGAATAGGGATGACTTGCATTACTCAAATAACTGATTTTCATGACTGCTAGTGACATTTTGTAATAAGGAACAGACAAAACGTCAACAGAATCCCCTAATTTACCATACCGGGAAAGACCTCACATTTGTTCTTAGAACAAATGACCTTTCATTATTATTTTTTTTCTTCTTCCGCGGAGGTTTGCCAAAAAGTGTCTGGACGTATCATTTCGATACTTGGTAACATCAATCGGTCATATCCGGAGATGACATGGCTCATGCTTTTAGACCGATCTATTTTTAGTAACAGAGTTATCTGCCCGAACACGAAAACCCTTGTTAGCAGATAAACTCAGAAACCGTAACCGATTCTCAAAATCTGAAGTGTACAAAATGTCGCTGGTTCTATGGCGATGATTTGTCATGCAAAAAAACATTCTTCCATCCACTTCCTGTTTACGCGATTTTGACGCAAAGTTTGTCGAAAACGTCAAAGTTGTCGGATTTACACAAAACTTGGTTTCCAAGTAGACATGAGTGTCCTTAATACATGTATCGGATAAAAAAAATTTTTCAGTCCACCATTTTAAAAATGGCCGCCATTAAAATTTTGTATTCAATATAACTCAAAAACCATAAAAAATTGAAGCAGAGAATATATCAGAAAAATGTTCCTCTAATTGAGATCTACATTTGATATAGAGGTTCGAAAACTGTGCGACAAACCGTTTTAGAGGTTATGGCCGTTGACAGGTTTCGGCTAAATTTTGTTTTCGAAATACCTCAAAAACCATAAAAATTTGGAGCAGACAATATATCAGAAAAATGTTCCTCTCATTGAGATCTACATTTGATATAAGGTTCGAAAACTGTGCGACAAACCGTTTTAGAGGTTATGGCCCTTGACAGGTTTCGGCTAAATTTTGTTTTCAAAATAGCTAAAAAACCACAAAAAATTGAAGCAGACAATATATCAGAAAAATGTTTCTCTCATTGAGATCTACATTTGATATAAAGTTTGAAAACTGTGCGACAAACCGTTTTCGAGGTTATGTCCCTTGACACATTTCGGCTAAATTTTGTTTTCAATATAGCTCAAAAACCATAAAAAATTTAAGCAGACAATATATCAAAAAAAATGTTCCTCTCGTTGAGATATAAATTTCATAGAAATAGTTAAAAACTTTGCGACAAACCGTTTTCGAGGTTATGGCCCTTGACAGGTTTCAGCTAAATTTTGTTTTCAATATAACTCAAAAACCATAAAAAATTGAAGCAGACAATATATCAGAAAAATGATCCTCTCATTTAGATCTACATTTGATATACGGTGTCAAAAACTGTGCGACAAACCGTTTTCGAGGTTATGGCCCTTGACACGTTTCGGCTAAATTTTGTTTCCAATATAACTCAATAACCATAAAAAATTGAAGCAGACAATATATCAGAAAAATGTTCCTCACATTGAGATCTACATTTGATTTAAGGATTGAAAACTGTGCGACAAACCGTTTTCGAGTTATGGCCCTTGACACGTTTCGGCTAATCAGTTTTTGGCTAATAACTTTTAAACCTTCAGAGATAATATAGTGAACATATGGTGTGTTATGACCGTCATAACAAGCCCTTCAGTTTAAGACCAAAGTCAAATGGTTACTGGCAGCCATTTTCAAAATGGCAGACACCGTAAACAGTTTTATAAAATGACACTTGAACAATACAAAATTGAAGCAGACAATACAAGGGGAAAATATTCCTCTTTTTGAGACCTTCATTTCGTATATTTGACTGGAAGCTGTGCGATGAACCGTTTTCAAGTTACTGCCCTTGACGTGTTTCGGTTAATCGTTTTTTTTTGTGTTAAAACGTGAAAATGGTTAGAGATAATATAGTAAACATATAGGTTTAACATGATAAGCAGGAAAAGAGCGTCAATTTTAGCCAAAGGTTAAAGGTCATAGGTCAAGGTCATACCCTAGCAACAAGGTGACCGTTATAAAAGTCCTTAACAACCATATATTTTTAGAATCAGAATGATATACTTTACTGATAAATGTCATTTCATGACCGGAAGTGGCCTTTTGTTCCTAGCAACGGAATGAAAGTCCTTAACAACCATCTATTTTTTTGGCTCGGAACCACTTTCTTTACTCAAATAACTCATTTTTATGACTGGAAGTGACATTTTGTGCTATAGCAAGATACAAAATCCCTTAGCATCACCTAAATTTTCTGACTTTAGAGGATCAGTGGGAAAGACCTTCTCATTTGTTCTCAGAACAAATGGCAGTTTAATTATTATTATTATTATTATTTTTCTTCTTCCGCGGAGGTTTGCCAAAAAGTGTCTGGACGTATCATTTCGATACTTGGTAACATCAATCGGTCATATCCGGAGATGACATGGCTCATGCTTTTAGACCGATCTATTTTTAGTAACAGAGTTATCTGCCCCAACACGAAAACCCTTGTTAGCAGATAAACTCAGAAACCGTAACCAATTCTTAAAATCTGAAGTGTACAAAATGTCGCTGGTCCTATGGCGATGATTTGTCATGCAAATTTTTTTTTTCCAATCGACTTCCTGTTTACGCGTTTTTGACCTGAAAAATGTCGCAACGCGTCAAATTTTTTTTCTCAAAAACCGTAAGTCCTAGAGACTTGGGACCACCACCATTGATCCTAAGTGACATATGTTACATTTAAAAATGTCAAGGTCAAAGGTCAAAAGTCAAGGTCAAAGGTCACCATAGGTCTTGTTAGCACTATATCTCACAAACCATAAAAGATAGAAGCAGACAATAAATGGGAAAAATACTCCACTTATTGAGACCTTCATTTGGTACATTTGACCGAAAGCTGTGCGATGGACCATTTTTGAGTTACTGCCCTTGATGCGTTTCGGTTAATCGGTTTTTTGGTTAAAACTTGAAAACAGTTAGAGATAATATAGTAAACATATAGGTTTAACATGATCAGTAAGAAAAGAGTTTCAATTTGAGCCAAAGGTCAAAGGTCATAGGTCAAGGTCATACCCTAGCAACAAGGTGACCGTTATAAAAAGTCCTTAGCAACTATATATTTTTAGAATCAGAATGATGTACTTTACTGAAATATGTCATTTCATGACCGGAAGTGGCCTTTTGTCCCTAGCAACCAAATGAAAGTCCTTAACAACCATATATTTTTAGGCTCGGGACCACTTTCTTTACTCAAATAATTCATTTTTATGACTGGAAGTGACATTTTGTGCTATAGCAAGACACAAAATCCCATAGCATCACCTAACTTTTCTTACTTAAGAGGAACAGTGGGAAAGACCTTCTCATTTGTTCTCAGAACAAATGGCATTTTAATATTATTATTACTTTTCTTCCGATCTAAAATTCAATTTAGTGCTGCCAAAAAGTTTCTTATCTGATCGAGCTGAAAATTTGGCGGTGTGATGGATACCCCGTGGGCTTTCTCCCATTCACCCTGTTAGCATGCCCCGTCAAAAATGAGGGCGTGGCAGGGACCCCCCATGAAAACGTTGTTATCACATCTCCTCCTAAGGCACACAAAATGGTACAATAAAATGGACGCCGATTGCATCTGCGATCGATGTCCTCGAATTGTCGATAGGTAGAAAATCGCTGGGCGCAACCAGTAAAAAGTTACCAGTCGTGCAAGTCCAACACCACTTTTTATGTAAAAATCGTAATTTCCCGAAAAACGATGCATCCCAGCTGTTTGAAACCCTCGCCATTCGCTTTAGAATGTCGATTTCAGTCTAAAAATGTCCCCCCGTAAGGTGTGCGAGTCAATAAATCCTTAAAATCCCACGTTGAAACACGTGACCACCCCTCCCCCCAGCCACGTAAATTTCGTCTGTCGTGATGTCCGTTTCAGCCATCGTCAGTGAATGACCGTGTAAATCGTGTGTCAACCAGTTGTTCTAACTGTCCGAACTGCATTTTACCTGAAACAATAACAAATTGAAACAATTTCCGACGTCACTTTTTTGTGTATTCCATCGTCTGCTACGTGCCTCGTGTAATTATTTTACAGTGTAAAATTCCACTAAAATAAAATAAAAAAGTCTTTTATTAATTGTCGGCATGGTCCGTTGATATTAATCCGTGTCGTCCTGAAATAAACAATCACTGAGATTACAGATCGTGCATCATGTCATATATAGGTCCGTTCCAGACCATCGTAACTCCCTGTTGTGATAAAATAAAACTATCTCCGTGATATTATATAACAATGTCACGTGACTACAGCCAGTTCATTTCTTTGCCTTTTACCATAAATCTCTTTCTCTTCTCCTACAAGTCAAGAAAAGTCATTAAAATACAGAACAAACAGTTAAAAACAGAAAAATAAACAAACAAACAAATAAACAAAAAAACTGGTTCCCGGTTTTTATATAATCATAGTTGCATATAAAACTATGAACCCAAAAAGGGCCCAACTCTCCACCCAGGGACAGCATGTCAAAAACAATATATCATGCTGGCCCTGGGGTGGAGGGGCCGGGCCCTTTTTTTTCTTCAATTTTGTAATTAGAACGTTCTAGAAACAATGGAATAGAAACCCCCCGGGGGGGGGTATACGGGTATATTACGATGTAAAATGATAGATTTTCACCCTCTGGGGCCTCTTGTTTAACGTTTAACGCCAGTTTTTCCTATAGAAACGATAACGAGGGAAAGACCTTCCTGTGCATTTGTTCTACTGAACAAATGTCCTTTTAATTGATTCTATATTTGTTAGCTTATTCTCGTCCTTCATATATCTGAAATGCAACTGATTGGTAAAAAGACACACAATTCATTAGTTCTACTGTACAAGTTACTCTTCAAGTATTGTCATGGAAAAAATAATAGCTATATTTTGAACATTTATTTGATTAAAACATAAAAATGTAATGCAGCAATTATTTAACAACACCAAATTTCATTAAAAATTCTTCCAACATCAACAAACTGCACGGAAGTCACGAGAAGTATCTTTAACAAGTTTATCCATTTTGTTGTTTGTCGTGTGTATATTTTATTAATTTAAATATTTAAACGGCATACGGGATTTTCCAGCGGAAGTCCTGAAAGAAAAACCAAAATTTATTTGTTTAAAGTGTAAACGTGTTTGAGTTCAACAGATTCATATAAAAATCAATTTTTAAATTAACTTTAAACATTTACATTTCTAAAATCATTTTGTACATTATTAGTGTACTTAAGTCACAAGTATGCGCAAAATTGACAAACCCATAAAAGTTATAATCAACAGATATATATTAGTTTAGCTTGATTGTCAAAGTGTCCTATAACTATCTTAAAACTTTATTAGAGAAGTCCTTGTTATTAAAAAAAAACTCTAACCTCACAACCTCACAAACTCAGTGTAGACAGGTACGTCATCAATAATGCATCAGTTTAAGATATGTACACTGTATAAGTTAGAGATGGATGAAATATTGATAAGAATGGGAGCTTTTAAATGATACTTTGTGTAAAAGATTTCACTGTTATTTTCTAACCTATAATGAAAGTCTATAAAAAACCACTAGTCCGTAATATGTGCAATGATCATCGCAGCACAATCCCAATGTTTTATTAAGTCTTAAAAGGATAAGAAATCGTTGGTATGAATTTCACACTGCTGTTCTTGCTAAATTTTGTCATGGGGTTTCAGCTTTTTGTAGTTTTGATCGGTATGAAGCCACACAAACACCATGCGATCACTACTATAAAGTTATTACTTTGTAAAAGAGAGCACAGAAACAGCTTCATCTACATCATTTTTAGACTTAAACCTCATAAATGACACCAATGGTTATCTCAGCAAAATCATGTACGAAAATCGATTCAATTTTAAATTCAAAATAATATAAATTTTCCTCATTTGAGCAGCAATATTTCATCTTCTCATGCATACGGTGTCTAGATTTCTAGATCAGGTATGCAAGAGATTGCAGTACACTGATTTTTCAAATCTGACCAATTTCTTCTAGATAGATTTATATGCCAATGTTACAAGAAAAACGCCCCTAGCTAGCCTTGAAGAAGTTTTATTATAGATACCAGTAGACGTGCCATCCACGACGCCTTAGTATTAAGGGTAGGCGTAACATTCTAATAATTTATTTCCGAATACATTCTTACGAATGAACACTTTATACTTCAGAGTGTATACGGACATTTTCTTTAGAAACTTAAAATCAATAATAATCAGGATTTTAGTTATTTCAGTTGTGAGAACCACTTGGGAAATTTTATGCTCAAGGCAAATGTATAATTATTTTAAAGAAATTGTTTTTTATTATAATTTTACTGGGATCTGGATAAATGAAATCCGTTTCCCTTTAAAACAAAAAAATACTTATAAAAGTGCAATTTTATATATCTATAAATAGATCAACGAAGATGTTTTATCGGGCTCTAAGGGTAGTGTACAAAGCTTCGACAAAAAATGAAAACATCACACCGACACTTGCTTTATCATACTTAATAACATTTTAAAGACGTTAATAAAGATTGTTTACTTGTACATTGTTTCGTTTATCCAGATTCTCTGTATTTAATATAGTAATGTTGATGCCCTGTTATTATAGGACTTTTTTCTCTGTTTTACTTCTGTTTTAGTCCTTGTCTAAACTAAGTGTTATTGCATCTGCTTTATGACAGTTTTGTGGGGTATTCAGTTAGTCAGTTTTTCTACATACAAACAATCTTGAAAATCTTTTGCATACTTACAACTTAAATACAAGAATTATATTCCAAGAAACATTAGTACATAAGGTTATATCGATATCTTAAAATGAAGCTATTGACATGAAAAAAGTATTCTCTTAGGGAACAGGAAAGTTTTTTTATTTGATGAGTATGTTATGAAATCCCGGATGCGAACTTGTTTTAGTTTCGTTTTAGTTTGAATTTAACATTAAAATATACACATTGCCACTTCAAACAAGGATGATGACACGAGTGAACAAAAGTGTTTTGAATTTAGAGTAGATTAAAGTAAAGATTAAGATGTGACATAACGATTTTAGAATGACGTTTTTAGCAAATTAACGTTTGACGTTTATTGTTAATTACCATTGCAATATTTCAAGAGTTAGCTGTAATACTTGTTTATTGATTTGTTCTTGCTTTACGTCCAGAAAGCACCATTAATTTAGTTATAAAAAATTATCTTCATTAACCGAGGAGACTCGTAAAGATAGACATAGAACATGTGTACTAGCGTGTGACGGTGGAGTTTTCATAATGTTTTATATTGATCTATTATACCACACTTATTACAGTGATGTCGTTTAAACCGATAAAAATATGCCAAATCAAAGATTTGCTGAAAAGTGGTGTCTGTAAGCTTTACACTATCTTTCTACGTAATAATTGTATATATGGTATTGCTCTGTGTAAAAGGAGGTTAATGTTTTACACTAATTTACTGTTCATACACAGTTAAATAGTGGATAGTTGAAAACGTAACTTCACACTTGTACAATGGAAAGTGGGTACCAAAATGCGATGTTTTATTGCGCTTACTAATAATAGCTCATTGCAGCGCTTTCTGAGTACTTGTACGCACGAACTGTGTACTTGAACGGTTCACATTGCTTGAACAAACGAGTCATGTCATCATATTGAAGATATATAATTGAATGTGTTTAGGTTTTAAAACAGATAGCCGGGGCGCGGATCATAGTGGATGGCATATTTACGGGATTCACGCGCCTTAAGGGTAAAAAATCACATTTGCAGAATTAAAAAAAGAGAAGGAGCCATGTACCGCCACAGAAAGCAACATATGTCCTACGCAACTCCCATGCTTTGCAGTGGAGCATTTATCTGATAATTGGTCCTTCTCGGTTTTCTAATTCTTTGTACTAAATTGTTTTGTCCTAATTATAGGTTAACTACTTCTCGCACGAGCGTTCAGCAATAAATAACCATGAACTTTTTCGTTTGTAAGACTGTAAATTGTTTTAAAAAATATTTTTTTCTTTGAAACATTAATTAAACAAATTACATTTTATACACAAATCTTTCTCTACAAAACAAGCCGATGTTTAGCATACTGTTTTGACATAAAACTGTAATTATACATTTCTTCTGTTCTACTATGTATGCAGTTACTGGTGTACATGTGTGCTTTGCTATTTTTGGCAAATATATCCGAATTTGAATGAACATAATTCATCATTCCATTGGTATGATTTATTAGCCCATAAATGAACACAGTGCTCTTCTTTACGATGGTTGTTTGGTTCACCAGGTGACCAGTCTTTGAATGTATTGACTGGTGAATTGTCTGATACCCATGTCATCAGTCCCTCTTTTTCTAAATCGTTAGGTCCAATCCACGCGTCTCCGATCTGATCTGCAATGAAACATTTTAATATCTAATTGTATTAACTGAAGGTACGTTACCTGTCGATTTTCAGGAACACATCGGACTAGTGTACCAGTGAGTTTATACGATGACAGAAATTGTTAATATACATTAGGATGTCTTTACTTGCAGCGACGAGTCCTTTTGAAAATACAAGTTTAAATAAATTCTAAGATTTCATTACTAGCACCACCGTAGCTATGCTAAATTCATTTAATCTGTTCAAAAGCGTCAAATACTTTAAACTTTGTATAAATTGCCATCAAATATTACCTATTAGTAGCTATGTAAACGCTAAATGATCACATAATATTACTGGCATAAATATGCATCTAGAATTAATTATCACGTAGAATTAAAAAAATGTGTATCCTATTTGTATATAACGTAATAATTCTTATATGATTTGAATATGAGGCATTTTAAAACTATTGGTTAAAATGTTTAAATTCCGGTAGCCGTTTGACAAGTTTATTTTTTCGATAGATGGCGCTGATAAAAATACTTTCATAAACAGGGTGGCGTAATAATTTTGTACGAAATAAACTAAATTTAATGTTACAATTGAAATTTTACGCTCGTTTTCTAGTATTAATCTAACGTCACATAAATATCGTATTTGCCAACATGTCTAAAACCAGCACAGAATACTAAATATCGTGCGAAGTGACTACACGTATCAGGAGACTTTACCAGAAATAATTCGGCTACCTCTACTATAGAGCAGATGTTCTGACTGCAGGATACATCTGTGTCAAACATTAACACAATATTCAAGTCAAAGATGTTCACTGGTGTTTATATTGTAAGAAAAATACCAACCCACAAGGGTAAAAAGTTTTGGAGTAACTAAAATTTAGGATACAGACCAATACTCAGGGTAAAATGCAAGAAACTTTTACGTGTTTGCAATTTAGTATGCTACATCACGGTTGTTCACGATATGGTCAATAAGGAAAAAAAACTATCAATTCGTACAGACAGCCTGGCGCGAATATTGGCTAACGTGTTTGTAGTAAGAGTTTTCATGCATGGTAAAGATTTCCAAAAGATTACTATACCAAAACTATCTATAATTCTCAAAAGCAATTTCATTTTTTTAAGCCGGAGTACGCGGGGAACACCCCGACCTTAGGTAGAAAAACTGACATTCCTTTTCAATGAAGGTTAGAGTCGAGTACACCCTGCCCGCATTGAGACTCGAACCCACAACCTTAGTGTTCACAGACCACGAGATCAATAGTAGGCGATCTACCTTAACCACTCGGCCATCGAGGCCCCACTGTGCGTTAAGATAAGAATTAATTAATCAACAAATCTTTGATGTTTTTGTTAATTTAAGTAATGAGATTCAGAAGTGCGTTGTCAATTCTCATAAATGTATTTTGCCGCGATTATGATCATCCATTTTCAAGGTTTTAAGCTACCGTTTCCATCCCTTATGGCATGAAAACTGTGGAATGTCTGTCTGACGGATTTTTGTTTTCACTGCCTAAAATCTCCTGTCCTTTTCTCTTCGCTTGTGTTATATTAAGTAACAAGGGTTTCATCTTTTGTTCTCCACGTTTGTTGCTGTTAGTTTTTGTTTTTGTTTCTAAATGCACAATTATGACTCTTTAATAACCATAAAAGTAAAACGCTTAAGGTAACATGCGTGATAGATTTTTAAAGCAAATTCTACGTAATCGTTTTCTTGCTGAATCAAGTGTTAACCAACATATATTTTGGATATATGGACATTAATCGATTTCTTTTAATAACTAGCATACCTTTCGCGACTAATTTCAGATACTCATTTTCATGTGCATTTTCTATTTTAACCAAATGACCACACTTATTCTGGCAATCACTCTACAAATATAGAAGAATAACATAGAAGCACTGTCACATTTAATCTACTTATGCTCATACAGATATCTTTGTATATTATCGTTTATCCATGAGACATTGTTTCAGTTGGTTCCTTGATCCTACCCAATACTCCGCGCGTTTCCACAAATCAAATAACATTTGCTTTAGTCTATCGTATTGACGTTATTTGCTGGTGGTTCTTGTTCTGAATCAAGCAAAATATATTGATTGCGACACAATAATTCTTCTTTTACGACAACATCGTTTTGGAAACTGTCAAACCGATTTTGCGTTAGAAGTAGAAAGATCAATAAATTTTAGAGTTTGATTGGAATTATTATTATTATTATTACTATTATTATTATTATTATTATTATTATTACTGTGTATCTGAAAATGCTAACAAAATTTGGTTGTTCAATGGTGTTGAGTAATTAAAATTATGACTATTTGTGACAAGTTACATGTTAATGGTACGGTTGTTCGGGTTTCGCTGCGGGCGTCTTGCTTTGTTTGTTTACTTGATTAGGGATAAACAGCACTTCCAGTAATTGTTCAGTCGTATCATCAGTTTTTATTGGGGTAGGAAGCAGATTACCAGTGGAAAATCCTTGACATCATCAGGAAAACTTAAAATTCTGATCAGCTGGAGTCAGTCTAATTTTTAGATTGCTTAATTCTTAATTCTGCCTGTAATAAGGACCTCACCTGCTATCTAAAAGTTGAAAGAGATCTGATCAATAATAGATGATAAAGTATCTTAGCTGCTCGATTGTTTTCTACATTTCTACGGTGTGTAAAGAAGCGTTTTTGGTTTTTACTTGTCCTGTGGGCAGTTGTAAATTGTTTATGTGTATTAGACACGTATATTTGCACTGGCCAATAAAAGATGGGTTGCACAGTTTGCGAGACTCAAAGTATAAAGTGTGTTTCTTTTTTGTAGAAGAATGATGTTTTGTGCACGTAAAACCTTCATCATGTTTTGTACACTGGAAGCTTATAAATTTTTCTCGATATTTGCATGGATTTCTTGCGCATCCTAAGGATTGTAAACGAGAAGTCTACTGTAATGTTGAAAGTACGTTATTTTACCAAATACGTTTCCTTTGTTCATATTTGATTTACCTCCATGATGTTGCTCGTCACAGATTTCGTCAAAATTATCAATACAAATATTTAAAACATGCTGTAATTAGAAGGATTTAAATATAGACAGCCTTGACATGCCGATAAATGGATAATCCGATTTCCGATTTAGATTCAATAAAGGGTCAAGTAGCAATGTTTACATACGTAGATCCTAACATGTCAATGACTGTTCACAATACATGACAAGTATTGATTCTATTAGAAGCCTTATACTAAAGTTTGGGTTGATGTAGGCCTATTCGTCAGTGTCCCACAAGCAAAATGTTATGTTAAATACGCCAAAAAAACAGTACATATCTGGGCAGTTTGACAATTAAAGCATACATTCAACAAAACAGCAGAAGATATTGGAAAGTGTGTTTCCAACGCGCATATTTTTTCACTTTCAATGTTGTTGCCACACTGACGAAACGGACTTACTTAGACCGGAACAGGTAACTTTTAAGAAGGTATGATGTTGTTGGGGGCAAACATCAACGTTTACATATCACTATAGGGATGAACTGCAGTTACGTGAAGTGATAGTGAAACAATGAAAATGAACAAAATCAAAAAAGCCAAAAAGTAGCACTTTGTTAAGCTGTTATCGCTGTACACCTCTGCGACTTGGTTATATCATCCGCATAATTACCTCCGCATCTATCCATTCTTTCTTTTCGTTTCCAAAATAGTAGCGATGTTTTCCAAACGAAACCCACCTCACATCACATGTTTTTGCACAGCCTGAAAGTATAACCTTAGTAGTTAAAAAACAAATATATATGTATTGTCAGCTATGATTCGCGAGGTACAAAGCACATGACTCGTTTGTTAAACGTGTATGATTTAAAAAAAATCAAATGTAATTAGAACCATTCTGTAAAAGCAGACTAGTCTGTTTTTGTAATCGCTAAGTTTTATAATTGCAGAAAAAACCATTCAGTGCAACACCACCGCCAATCTCATCTGTCCGCGGTACCTGAAGGATCTGGTATCCATAAGGCTGATTTCTGATATGACTGCTTTGTCCACTGCGCTTTCAAGCCACGTTTCACTAAGAGCCAGAAGGTCGATATTATTAGTTTGTATACAAAAACAGATCGACGTCAGTGTTTGTACTCAGCGGACATCAATCGGAATATAAGGAAATTTAGCTAAACGAGTTACGTTGGATTGTTCTCGGTATTTAAAAATATATGTCGAAGTTGCATTTGATTTGGGTTTATTAGATATTCTCTGTGTGCCGAGAATCGGGATAGTCGATACCTCGTAAGTGTTAGAACACTTTTCGAGAGGGCGACCAATGGCGTTAAGTATGTCAAATCACTATTAGTCATTCAACATACGTTATACACGGTCCTAAAACGCTGTAATTTTAGGTGTATAATGAATTGTATTATTTCAGTAATCAGCATGTCAATACATTATTTAATACCTCTTTGGCATTGATCTCCTTTCTCCCCCTTTTGGCCTTGATCTCCTTCTTCCCCCTTTTGGCACTGATCTCCTTTCTCCCCCTTTTGGCCTTGATCTCCTTTTTCCCCCTTTCGGCACTGATCTCCTTTCTCCCCCATTTGGCCTTGGTCTCCCATCTGCCCTTGTTGACCTTCACTTCCAGGAAGATCAGCACTTCCCGTTTGGCCTAAATTGGATCGAAATAATCACCTTTTAAGTTCAGTGGTAAAAACATATAGTACATATTATAAAACAATAAGATAATAATAAGAAGAAAAAACAAATAATTTAAAATTGGCTGAACTGTAATGAAAGTCTTTTTTAACGATCGCTTTAAAAAAAATGTGAAATGATATTTGCAAGTTCGTAAATTGGAATGTATTTCAAGCCTAATATTTCAACCTGACCTCTGTAATTGGTTTTTCTATTTTTAGTTTTATATCATATACTTAAAAACACAATTTGTGTCGTTACCGTATACATCTGCCACTAATAGGGGAACATTGTTACATATCGGACGTAATCCGTACATTACTAATAAATATGATAAGTAAACAACTTTTACTTTATGCAATAGCAATTTAAAAAAAAATAATTTATTTTGTGATTTCTTGCTCTTTTTTTAATCATTATAAAATCAATTGTATAATACATCTTTTGCTGTTATCTCTGGTCTCTCCTTGTTGAAGATCACTTCCATTAAGACTGGAGATTCCAATTTCACCTAAAGATAAGAAAAATCAAATGATGCAGTCAAATTATCACCAAATAGATCTTTTTCCTCGACTGTTGCAGAACAATAAATCGACAGTGTTCGAGGAACTAACATTATAAAAAGATGATCATTGTAGTCGCTAAAACAAAACATACTACTGACAAATTCATGTATTATAATTGGAATAATGATAATAACTAGTAATAACTATGTTGGGATCCAAACTCAAATGAGTCCCAAATGAAGCCCAGTTTACTGACTTTTTGGAAGGGACAAAATAAATAAAATGTGATAAAATGGGGAGCGTTTGCGTCAATAATATTTTCTGCAGAAATTTTTGGACAGTAAACTATCAGTGTACCAATTTTCATTGAAATCGTTGAAGCCATGCTTAAGAATTGGAAATATACTTTTTTATACGGCGGCGAAAATGTAAAAAGGTTGATTACGGAGCTTCCAGTCATAGCGCCATTATGAAAATTCCACAAATGGAGTGCAAAACTTCAGGTCACCCCTAACATGTGCCGAAAGTTTAATATTGATTGGACATTCCATCTCAGAGAAAATGTGCGGACAAGATTGAACAGAAGGAAGAAAAAAGAAAAATGAAAAATGAAGAAAACAGAAGAAGAATAATAAGAAACCGGACAAAAACAATATGTATCCCAAAACTTCGTTTGGGAGACATAATAATAATAAGGAGAAACGGTGTAAAAACAATAAGTCTCCCAAAACTTCTTTTGGGCGACTTAATAAAAACTAGTAATGATTGTGTTGGGATGCCAACACAGAATGCCTCCCAAACGAACCCCCATTGCCACTATAATCTTGAGTATGTTAAACTCCCTCCACCACCCACAAAAAATACATATGATTTTCTTAGTTTGTGCATTAAAATCTACCTACATATCAAATTTCGTTGCAATCGGACTAAATTTATGTTTGAGGGAAGGGAGTGTGGTGAAACGGCTCTGATTACAAAATGGAGTCGTTTGCGCCAAATGATTTTGGGAAAATGCTAAGGATAGTCAGTTGTATCAGTATACCAATTTTCATTGAAATTATTCTGGCCATTCCTGCGATCTGCAATTTTTTTAAAGGCGGCCATTTTGAAAAGTCAAAAAATGGGTTGCAAAACTTCAGGTTACCCTCAACATGCTCCCAAAGTTTCATATTGATAGGACAGTGCATCTCGGAGAAAATGTGCGGACAAATTTGAGCGGAAAGAAAAAAAGAAAAAAGAAAAAGAAGAATAAATATAAGTTCAATCGTTCTCCAGAACGATTAATAGGCTTTCCACATAAGGGAATTAAAAAGAACCAAAATGTACCAGAGTTAAAAGACCTTTAAATTTTACCTATAAACATAATTCGTTCCTTGATGAAATTAACAAATTTAAAGGAAAAACTATTTAAATAACTGCTAAAAGAGAAATGGTCTAATTCTAGGAGACTATGACATTGACCTCAACCCCTTTTGTGTTGAAATTAAATCCATTTCGCCAAAAAAATATATCAAAGAAAAAACCATTCGGATATCTTTTGAAATAAAAAATGTCATAAATTGGGACATTCAGGAATTAAGTTGACCTTGACCTTTGACCTTTTGATTTTTGCATATATCATTTATCCAAAGTAAACATTAATCATAAATAGCCAACTCACATACATAGAAAATGCAAATTAAAAATAATAACTTGACCTTGACCTCTTAACTTGTGACCTTGACCTTGACCTTGCTGAAGGTCAACAATCAACAATACAGAAGATCCGAGGTCAAAATATGTAATAGTTACTGAGATAACGCTATTTACACTATATTTAATTGATCCAGGGTAGATAACTCTTTCAAAAGTTTAATCATTTATAGTGACCTTTCAAGACCCTAATATGTTCTACATTTTGGTAAAAGATTTATTTCTGTAGCTCTTATGGTTCAAGAGGAGAATCGCACACACCACAATGTCAAAATTTAGAATGTGACCTTGACCTTTAACCTTGTGACCTTTTTCAAGGTCAATGTCATTGATAACCAACTGTGAAATCCCAAGTCTCTATCATCTGGTTCATGAGTTACAATGGTACAAAATGTACTTTAAATAAATAAGGGAAATAACTCTTACAAGGAGTCGTCAAATTCCTTTGCGCGATATGTAACAAATTGTCGCAATCAATACCGGGCTGACCATTTTGCAACAACTTTTATTGCGACATCTTTTACTGTTTCATAATTAACCTGCACACAAGGGTTTTTTGTGACACGGAAAATTACTCCGTAAAGAACAAGTGTTCGATGTGCCAGGGTTAACCGCGAAAGCGTAATGTCTCATACATCCATAGTGCAAAATGTCTTTACGACATGTCGCGAAACAAAATTTATAATGGGAAAAGAAACTTAGCGGAAAATAATAATAATAAAAAACAGACTAATAACAATAAGTCTTCCAATTGGAAAGTGGAAAGCCATAATAATAATAATAATAATAATAGGAATAATAATAATAATAATAGGAATAATAATAATAAACAGACGAATAACAGGAAGGCTTTCCACTCGAAAAGTGGAAAGCCTTAATAATAAGAACCTGGACAAAAACATTATGTCTCCCAAAACTTTGTTTCGGAGACAAAATAAGAAACTGGACTAAAACAATTAGTTTCCGACAATTCGTGGTCGGGGACTTACTAATAATAAGAATAATAAGAAACTTGATTTGTGCGACTTAATAATATCGGGCATCGCAAATGCGAGCTATACGGTTACATGCGTGTGTGTAAAAAAAGTCATGTGATCCATATGAACAAATCCATTTCAGATGGTAGCTGAGCTATCCGTAGAAAATATTGTAGAAGAACAAAAACATATTTAATATAAAAGTAGACAAAATAATTTTGACATCGCTAAAATTAAAGAGTTTATTTTTTTTAAATTACAACAAAAATGACAGACAATTTTTTTTCCATCTGAAACGCTGTTTTGTGACGTCACCAACACATTAGGAGTAAGACGTCACGCCATCAATGGAATGTAGATTCACTGTTAGGGGGGCTCTGAAGTAACGACATGAACAATGTATAGTCATCTCGGGGAGTGACGATAAGTTTAACTCCATTTTGAACAGTTATTCGGTACAAAGTTGTTACAAGAAAAGAAGCCCAGAACGATGGTACAACTAAAAAAATCTGTACTATAAAAGAGGGGACGTTGCCAGCAAAAAGCTGTTAAGAATAATGATGTCATGGTTAAAATAACCCTAAATAGAAAAGAAACTGAAAAATAGGATGAACTAAGAAATAAACTGGGTTTAGATGACATTGTGAAAAGTATATCGTCATTAACAGACGTTGTAAACAAACACGTTTCTGCCGATACTTCCAAAAGTAAAGCGCGCAGGGGTAACACTAATAAACAACAGTCAACATCTACTGCAAGTAGATATGTAGTTGACATACCTTACGTAAATCGTTCGCTGATTAATATTGGAGATTATGTTGTTAATGACCCACAAATTGAATATGACATGTGTGATACAGAATGGGGCATCCCACAATAAAAAATGGATGAAAAAATGTGCCCGAAAATAGGAACTAACTGGGGTAAAGCTGTTGATGACGCCGTGTCTGTTGATTTAAATAATGATTGAATGACTGATATCTCTAATAAATACTTATGACCTGAAAATTGTAAATTTACGGTAGTCCAAAGAGTAAACAAAGAAATCGGGGATGTCCTACATGTACCTCGTACAGCGCACATCAGTGATGTTGGTCTCCAAGAGATCCAAAAATCAATTATTTCCGGCCTCGTACCCATTGTACAATTAGCAGATCAATTAGTGAGATGCAAAGAACCATTTGATCTCAATAAAACTAAAACTATGTTGTATGATGCTATAAGTCTCTTTGGCCAGTGAATGCCAAACCTTTTGATGACAATGTAATTACACGCCTTTCAAGTGGCTATAGAAAAAGGCAAAATAACACCAGAACATTTTATATCCAATTCATTTGTTGTACCAAAGAAGAACACTAGCCTAAGAACTGTTATAAATTTAAAACAACTGAATTTATTAAGTACAAACATTTTATCCTAAGATCTGATTCAAAAGAATGAAGGACGCATATTTCAGCATTTTTTACACCAAAAATTCAGAAAATACATATCTTTTTTTCGTAGAAACAACTTGTATAATTTTAAGGTGCTTCCTTTTGGTATTTCATCTGCCCCCAGGATTTTTACAAAGGTTTTAAAACCAGTCTATGGCCGTTTCAGACAAAATGGAATTATATGTTGTTATTATATAGACGATTCGCTTGTGATTAACCAGGATTATATGAATTGCTCTGAGGAAGCACAAACAATTGCACACGAGTTGAATAAACTAGGATTTACCATTAACCTAAAAAAAATTAGTTCTAAAACATACTCATAGAATTATTTTCTTTGAACTGATCCTAGATTCTGTAGAATTAAAGGTGTGTTTAACCGAAGACGAAATTTAAAAAAAAATATTTCCCTTCGCCAACATATTTTACAGCAAAAACTAGTGATCATTCGCAAATTTGCTTCCTTGATTGGATTGGTTGTTCATGCATTAAATGCTATATTACCTGGACCTTTACATTACAGAAATTTCAAAAGAGGTAAAATAAAACATTTAAGTAAATCAAGCAATTATGATGTCCGGGTGTCTTTGTCTAAACAAATCAAAGAAGAAATATGATGGCGGTTGGACAATGTTCAAAATTTAAATGGCAAGATTCTGTTCAGTTTTGGTTGAAACAGATGCCTCACCTGAAGTCTGGGGAACTCATTTTGATGGCAGATCTAACAATGGTCGTTGGACGAAAGAAGAGTCAAAATACCATATACATATGTTAGAGTTATTGGCAATTTTTTATGCTGCTAAATCTTTCTTTGCAAATTATAGGTCATGGCACGAAAGTATTAGAAGTGAAAATTCTTCAGCTGTAATTTACATTAACAGTATGGGAGGTATGACTTCCAAAGTTATGGATGAATTACCCCTCAAAATATGGAATGGGTGTTTGGAATAACAAATATTTATTTCAGCTTGGTATATAGCTGGAAAGCTTAATGTACATGCCGATTTTCTATCAAGGCAGTTTTCAGATTCTTGGAATGGAAACTTAAGAAAGTATTTTTCTTACCAGATATAGATTTGCGTCTAGACAAATAAACTTGAACTATTTGTCTCATGAACTTTTGATCCTGATGCTATACATACAGATGCTTTTTCATTATCATGGACCAATTGCGAACCTCATATTTTGCTCCTTTTGCCATAATTGGAAAGGATTGAATAAGATATTTAGGATAAGGTAGTGAGAGTAATCCTGATATTACCATTTTGGAAAACTCGAAAGTGGTTTTCATTGTTCCTTTCAACTTTTATATCTTATACTACCAGGTTACCAAGGCACAAGTACTTACTCAGGATGCCTCATTCGGGAGCAACCCATCTTCTATCAAAACAAATTTACTTTGTGGCTTGCAGTTTGCATTGTATCAGGATTGCATTGCAAAACAAGGCTTATCAAGACTGGAAATTGACATCAAACTCTCTTCCTTGAGACCAGAAACAGTTAAACATTATCAAAACTGTTGGAAACGATGGATTATTTGGACGAATAATCCCACTCGACCAACTCAAGTAGTGGTTGTAAAATTTTGACATTTTTAGCGAAGCAGAAATTGTCTTATTCAGTCATTAACACATATAAATCCATGTTAACTCAAACATTACAATAGTTCAATGTTGCATGGGTACGTAACCCATCGTTATTAACACGATTCTTGAAGGGTTATTTAAATTTAAACCCAGCAGGTCAAAAATGTTTTTTTACATGAGATGTTTCTAAAGTTTTAAATTTTTTAAAACCTTTAATGCCAATTAAAAATCTGTCATTGCAAAAAAAACAAACTTGAAATCTGGTAGGACTAGTAGCTTTAACTACAGCTGCTAGAGCACAGACACTAATTGCCTGATGTATTCGTTATATGTGTAAATGTCTTGATAAAATTGTTTTCTTGGTTCAGAAGGTTTCAAAAACCTCAAAGCCAGGAGTGCCCTTACCAAACGTGTGCTTTTATAAATATGACAAACCGGAACTTTGCGTTTTATTGACCTTTGAAGAGTACTTAATGAGAACTGAAAAGAAACAAACAAGTCAAAATTTATTTATATCTTTTAAAACTTTTAATAAAGTTACGACTAGTAATTTAGCAAGGTGGTTGAAAGAAGTTTTGATTATCGGGTATTGAAGACTTCATAGCTCATTCTCTTAGAGGTACGTCAACAACAGTAGCTTATAGTGCTGGTGTTTCTTTAAATGAAATTATTGAAACAGCAAATTGGTCTTCAGCCAAGACTTTTCACAAATATTATCATAAAGGACTGAAAAACCAGATTTTGCTAATTAAGTTCTAACAATGTCGTAACTATTTATAAACATGATTATAAAACTATATATATTTGGAAAACACTTTAATATGTGAAATAGACATTTAAAGTATGTTAGATATTTACACGGCACTATGCTTATATATTATATGATATAGTTTCTATACATTTATTGTTTTTGTGAAGCTCTCATATGTTGTTTGTGGCAACTCTTTAAACAGTCATAATGATACCCTTTGCCGAAGGCGTTGTATATTAGAACGTACTTTCATCCAACAATACTTTAGTGCAGGATGAGAGTCATTCTGATAATAGAGAATGGGGCCCAAGAGTGTATCATATACCCGCCTTGTGTTGAAGTAGACTGGAGAAACATCAGCCAAGATGTTTGTTGTTGCACAAACAAGCTTTAAACAATGATGAGCACAGGTGTGTTAAACGACATAAATGATACATCACAGGGTCACTTATTTGACCTCTTGGAAGTGAGGTATGATTGTTATGCATCACTGCGCACCGGCAAATAATTGCATAACGATACCCTCGTGAGCCACAGGCTCTATTATCAGATTGATTCCCATCCTGCACATACTTAAGTATGCTTGGATGAGAGAACATTTTATGATGCTCATTTGTGGATTGTACGTTGATCGTATGGTTAATTCTATTCTTATCAATGGCTTTTCTATGAATTGTTTTAATCACACAAAAATACAATTAAAATTTCTTTAGATCGAGATATTGGGATAACTAATGTGTTGTTCAGCCTTGATATCTTTTGATCAATGAACATAATTTACATTCTGTTTCGTTTACTTGTTAACAGGTTACTTTGAAGTAGGATCTCCTTTATAGAGCTGGTTCTTTGTTCAGTTAAATACTTTTTTGAGACATGATTGTATTACATAATCACTTATGTCCTATGTCCCTAGTCGTACAATACACGTCCTCTGGAAATATAGGATTCACAAACATTGCAACATACACTATTACATATTCTATCCACAATTCGTTTTGAAAATTTAGAATTGATATTCAAAATATCTTTTATATTCAATCTTAAGTTCTCTAAAAGTAAAAATATCTCTCCATTCGTGTATATCTATCTATTCCAAAATATCAGACTAGTAATCAATTAAATACGAATATTTGAACAGCACGATGAGAAATTTATAGAGAAAATAGCGAAATTCTAATTGTGAGCACTAGACGTAGCAATGCGTTTTTGACAAGTCATTTCTAATATAAAATATCAATTTCAGAGATCCCATGAACTTATTTCTTTCAGTTATTTAAATACGTATCCTCGATATTATACCACAATTTCAGAAAATTATATTAGCACATATATTTTAATTGAGCTTTTCGTCCCATTCACAAAGCATTAGAAAAAAGTGTTCTTTATTATCCTCAATCGACCTGAAATTAGTTTTGAGACTTCCTTTTGTGTTGAATTCTTATTATGATTTCTTTTTTATACAAAATACGCCATAATGAAATTATATTTATGTCTGAGTCGGATTTCACACAACTTTTAGCAATTTATCATCTTTATCGCAACGTCAAGTTCTTATTGATGAAAGGAGCTGGAGTATCCTTTGAAAACCCTTGGGGAGAAAAACCTGGCTTTTGAATGGAGTCGAGTCTACTCTGCCTGCATTAATGTTCAACTCGCAGCATCAATGTAAACACTATGATGATCACTGGTAGATGATTAACTAATTTCAGATGTGAAAGCCCGTGTCAAGTTTGAAGAAAATTATTTCAGATTACCCATGCCAGTTTCTTAAATATCAAAGTTATATTATTCAATGTTAACCTGATTTTTATTTCTATAATTTATTTATTTTGCCGGCTCCACAACAATGCTATCACAAATAATTTTTTTATGGCATGACATAAACAAAAAACTATGCAAATTATTTTTACTTTATGTTACAATGTTTAATGGGGTTCATTGAGTTATCAAAATTAAGTTTTTAAGTATTTACGATTAATACGAGCAATATTTGTAATCTTAAGATGTTGAAATAACTGTAAACAAATTTAGGTCATACCCGAAAACGTAGTGATATTAAATATAGCTCATGTTAGGTTATATTATTATTTTCCGCCAGATAATAATATTTCACTTTTATCGAAAGGATCTTTAATATTTAAAAAGCATTGCATCAGGCTATCTTGGTATAAAAGCATCAAAGTTCGTCGATTCTAAATTTCATTTGGTGCTAAACCAAACAAAAGCATACTTATGAGCAGACATATTTGCCCAAGCATCAATCATACCTTCATGTCTTCTTTCTCTTATATACATCATGGCTACAGATGTCAAGACAGAAACAATAATCACAAGAACAATATTTAAACACAGAAATCCAATCTTGCTTCTCCAAGAATTATCCACTAGTTTGCCAACAGAACATGTTTTGGATATCGCTTCATTTGCTGCTGGAACATTTTCCGAAATTTTCATGTAATTGCTTAGCTCTTGATAATCATGTGTGGTCGCAATAGACGTGTAATTGTTTAGCTCTAGATAACCATGTTTGGTGTCCATCTTACTTAGACAAGATTGTAATAGTTATAAATCATGTAACTTTCAGACAAATTAATATACACACATGACTGATATGTCATGTACTCTCCATTAAGAAGTGCTATCGTTTAAAACAAAGAGAAGCATTGTTTTGCATTTGAGTCACGTTATTATTTGTCTCAATTGATGTAAAGTGTGTAATATTTGTTGACGTGAAATTTAGCAGGAACGTTACTGTGAACTTTTTTGTTGTTATTTGACACTCTTGCTGACTTACTAAAAGGACATGGCAAAAAAGCGTAAAACAATTTAGATCCAGACTAACAAAGAGGACAAAAAAAAAAACAAAAAAAAACCCATAAAACCGAAGTTATATCAGTAACCCAAATCGAAAACACTCTATGTGAAGCTTTGTGATTAACGCTTTGTCCTAAAACAATAGATTCATCCGATTAAGCGTGGCCAGACTTTTATTTTTTTATTAAAATACAAATGTTACACAAATTAACTTTGTGATAATAGTTTTTTTGTTTACTGATGTAAACCATAATGTGAGCATTATATCTGCATAGTACAATAATGTATAAAAGTAGGATATAATGAAGTGTAATAAAAATTTTAAATCAAGTAAGAGACGCAGCATAAACAATTCAAATAACAAAACAAATGCAGGAAATCAAAGATAAGGATATCAAACTAACAATGGTCTAGCGGTTAACTCTGCTGCATGAGAAAGTTAAGCAATTCCGTTTCACATACACCCAGTCGACTTCATTGTAAAATATAAGTTTATCACTTTATTTGTGTAGTTGTACAAGCCGCATAACCACGTACGCCACTTTATTTGTTCTAGAAAGAGCTCAATTTTCATAAATCCATCTGAAGTTTTCGATTCCATTCAAGGCGTCACCTTCAATTTCTTCTTAGATATATATGCTTTTACATACAACAACTGAATTTAACGATTGTATATAGTATATTGCAACCTTGGCAAAATTGTTATAAACACGTATAAAACTGTAAGAATCTGTGTCTTATGATGTTTAATTTGATTTAATTTTGATCTTTTTTCCTATTCTAATATCTTTCCCATCTTTTTTCTATTCCTATATCTTCACTAGTGATTAGGAACAAGAATGAAGAACTTTTTTTATTTCAAAAACACGGCCACATCCAGAACAGACTGGTCCCAACAGTTTTTCCAATAATGTTTACCGTTACAACTATCAACAACTGGTCTTAATACTTGTCATGGCAGTCAAAATTTTTTTTTTTTTTTTTGGTTTATAAAATTTCGCCCATAAATTTATTATTAATTGACTTGTTATCTTCCTGAGTGTAGCTGATGGCTGGGCGTAAAGCAGGCAGGCAATCACTCAGTTCAACAGGTGACCTTAATCTAGGACACATCAAGAATAATCAGTGGTTCTTAAACCACAATGGCTAGGTAGCATATTTTGATACTGAAATCAATAAAGACACTTCGTACAAATAAATTATCCAAAGTGTAATTTCACAAGCTTTTGTAACATGGTTTGAGAACAGGCTGAAGAGGGTAGGAAGCTGCGCTGCTTATATAGACCTAGTGAAAATATGACACAATTTCCAACACTTGCAGCCAGTTTATTCGAGGTTACAGTCACCGAGCCACATTGTCTGACTTTGCACCTGCAGTCTCAGATACACAAAGCATGTAACTATTTTGATAGTTAAAGCAAATAGATATATGATAAAGACATATCAGTAACACTAGCATATTTGACCAAATTTACATTATGCAAACACCCTCACCAAATATGGTAACAGCACTGATCGCACCTTACCGACCTACCACGACTGGTTGAAGTTGTTTATATATCATAGAGTTTGTAAAATTAAAACTTGTCAACAAATCTCTAATATGATAATTTGTTCAAAATACTGTCAAGCCTGACTCGTATTTTAATTTGCAAACTTTTTACACCATAAACTTTAAAGATAAACTTTATACAATTACAGTCAAATGCAAAAATATAGTTACAGGAATTGTGCATGCAACAATAAGAGCATCTAGAAATGGGAATGAACATAAGGGTCTTTAAAGTTCGTGACATTTTCCGAACAATTAAGCCAACACCAGAACATAATTTATACGTTGATATAAGAATCAGGATTTATCGTTTTAAGATATTTCAAAATCATTTCCCTTGTTTGTTTCTTTTGTTGGAATGTTGGCAATCCTTGTCAATTAAGAATGGAATCGAACGCACCCTGCCCGCAGTGAGGCTTGAACCCGCAATCTCAGTGTTGACAGACCACGTGATCAAAAGTAGACGAACTACCTTAACCACTCGTCCACCGAGGCCCCCAAAATCATTTGGCTGTTTGTGTAGTTTAAGTGCTAGATATTCTAGATATTATAATGGTGATTTATAGACGAAAACAAACAAGAATTTGAATCAGTAGATATATTTTATATCGATACATGGCATAATTTAGCTTTTTACATAGATCATTTTCTTATAACTGACACCTATGGAAAGTTAGAAAATTATAATACGATAGTACGGATCATTTTAGTTTTTCATTTGTTAGCAACCTGTCTTCGATAACAACATTGCCTTCTTGCAAACTTATGGAGTGGGTGAACTCAATGTTTACCTTACGTCTTTGCTGAGAGAGTTATATATCTATCATCAAAACCACTTGGGCAATTTTAAGACAAATTTATTTTAGAGAAATTTTTTTTTCAATTTTACTAGGATCGGGATAAATGCGCAGTAAGCTGTTTTTCTAATAAAAAACAAATGCGCAGTAATATGGGAATGCACAGTCTCTCGCGTTATCAATCAATCGACGAGATTGTTTTATCTGGACTATCGCTGACCAATAAGGAAAACGTCACACTAACAGCTGCTTTATCAGACATAAATATATAAAGACGTTAATAAAGATTGTTATATTAAACATTGTTTTGCTTACCCAGTTCCTCTTCAGTTAGCATAGCAATATTGATTTATTTGTGTATATTGCATCATGTATTTAAAGAAGTTTAATACAGCTGAAAACCGACAATTTAATAAAAATATCTCTTAAGCACACGGTACATACTTCTTTTTTGTTCTTGACTTAATATTTCAACTATCATGTCCAAGTCCTTGATTTTATATGATCTTGTTAAAATGTCCTTTTGTTCTTAGCAGCTTTTGTGTAGTTTATTAGTTATATCAGCATTCGGAAGATTTTGAAAACATGTAAAGAAACAACTTGCAATGGCATAGGGGCCTCGATGGTTCGTCTACTATTGATCACGTGGTCTGTCAACAGTGATGTTGCTGGTTCTAGTCTCACTATGGGTAGAGTGTACTCGACTCCAATCTTAATTGTATTGCCAGTTTTCCTACCGAAGGTCTGCGGTTTTCTCCGGGTACTCCGGCTTCCTTCCTCCCTCTCCCTTCCAAGTCCCGAAATTGACTTCCCTATAAAAGAGAACAGACTGATGAGTCTAACCCTTTCGGAGCCCTGCTATTATAGGACTTTTTTCCCTGTTTTAGTCCTTGTCTAAACTATGTGTTATTGCATCTGTTTTATGACAGTTTTGTGGGGTATTCAGTTAGTCTGTTTTCTATTAAAGAACAATGTAGCTGAGAACCATTGGTGATTTTTTGCATACTTACAACTTAAATACAAGAATTATATTCCAAGAAACATTAGTACATAAGGTTATATTGATATCTAAATATGAAGCTGTTACGTGGAAAAAGTAATCTCTGAGGGAACAGGAAAGTTTTTTTATTTGGTGAGTATGTTATGGAAACCGGGATGCTGAATTGTTTTCATTTCGTGTTAGTTTGGATTTAAACATTAAAATATATAAATTGACACTTCAAACAAGGATATTTTTTCATGTGATGAAACGACTGAACAAAAGTGGCTGCTGAATGCCGTTCGTTTTGTTTTAGAGTAGATTGTGACGTAGCGTTTTTAGAACGACGTTTTTAGCAAATTTACGTTTCAAGTTTATTGTTAATTACCATGATACTATCTCAAGAGTTACCTGTAATACTTGTTTATTGATTTGTTTTTGCTTTACATCCAGCAAGCACCAGTATTTTAGTTATAAATATATAGCTTCATTAACCGAGGTGACTCGTAAAGATAGACAAAGTACATGTGTACTAGCGTGTGAAGATGGAATTTTCATAATATTATATATTGATCTCTACCACATTTATTACAGTGATGTCGTGTTACCCGATAAAAGTGCGCCAAATCAAAGATTTTCTCAAAAGCGGTTTCTGTAAGTTTTATACTATCTTTCTACGCAATAATTAAGATCTTTCCCTCTACAGTAGAAAGACCTTGTTGTATTTCTTATGATTATTAAGGTCTTTTCCGTTTCCAAGGGAAAGACCTTACTGTATTTCTTACGATTGTTATTATTAAGGTATTTCCCTTTCCAAAGGAAAGACATTACTGTATTTCTTATGATTATTTTTTTCCTCTGAGGTTTGCCAAAAAGTGTCTCGACATATCATTTCGATACTTGGTACCATTAATCGTTCACAACGGAAGATGACATGGCTCATGCTTTTATACGGATCTATTTTTATTAACAGAGTTATCTGCCAAAGCACGAAAACCCTTGTTAGATAAATTCAGAAACCGTAACCGATTCTCAAATTCTGAAGTGTACAAAATGTAGGCTGCCCTATAGAGATGAATTAACATGCAATTTTGTTTCATCCAATCGACTTCCCGTTTACGTGTTTTTGACCTTAAAAATGTCGCAACGTGTCAAAAATTTTTTCTTGAAAACCGTAAGTCTTAGAGACATGGGACCAACATCACTGATCCTAAGTGACATATATTACATTAAAAATGTCAAGGTCAAAGGTCATCACTGGTCTTCTTAACACTATTTCACATAAACCATAAAAGATAAAAGCAGACAATAAATGGAAAAAAATACTGCTCTTATCAAGACCTTCATTAGGTACATTTGGTCTAAAGCTGTACGATGAACATTTTTCGAGTTACAGCCCTTGACGTGTTATGTGTTTTTGACCTGAAAAATGTCGCAACGCGTAAAATTTTATTCTCATAAACCGTAAGTCCTAGAAGTGGGCAAAAAAATCCTTAACAACCATATATTTTGGCTCGTGACCACTTTCTTTACTCAAATAACTCATTTTAATGACTGAAAGTGACATTTTGTGCTATGCAACAGACAAAAAAGCCCATAGCATCATATTTTCTGACTTTAGAGGGACAGTGGGAAAGACTTTCGCAATTGTTCTAAGAACAAATGGCAGTTTAATTAGATATCTTTCTGTGTAAAAGGAGGTAAATGGTTTACACTAATTTACTGTTCAAATCACAGTCTAATAGCGGATAGTTGAAAACGTAAGTTCACACTTGTCTACATCATTAAACATGTACGATGAAACGTGGTTACCAAAATGCGATGTTTTATTGTGCTAACTAAAGAGCTTCATATATAATAATTATATGACCATTGTAGCGCTTTCTGAGTACTTGTACGCACGGACTGTGTACTGGAACGATTCCCAATGTTTGACCAAGCGTGTCAGGTCATCAAATTGCGGGTATCTAATTGAAAGGGTTTATGTTTTAATATGGATAGCCTGGTCGCGGACCATAGTTGATGGCGTATTTACGGGGTTACCGCGCCTTCTGTATTAAATATCACATTTGCATAATTAAAAAAGAGCACTGTACCGCTACAGAAAGCAACATCCGCCCTACTTAACCGCTATGCTTTTCAGTGGAGCATTTTTCTGCTAATTGGTCTTTCTCGGTTTTCTGATTCTGTTTACTAAATTGTTTTTTCCTGATTATAAGATAATTAATTCTCACATGAGAGTTCAGCAATAAATAACCATGAACTTTTTCTTTTGTAAGCCTATTGCATGTTAAAAAATATTTAATTTAAAAAAGAATATTTCTTTATTTAAAGCATAAATTACAAAAATTACATTTTCTACACAAATTCGGCTCGTCAAAAACAAGCTGATTTTAAGCCAACTGTTTTGACATAAACTGTAAATATACATTATTGTTCTGTTCTACTATGTATGCAATTAGTCCTCAAATCTCAAATATGCTATTTTTGCAAATATATCCGAATTTGATTGAACATAATGCATCATTCCATTGGAATGCTTTATCAGCAAATAAATGAACACAGTGCTCTGTACCATTTTTGTTGTTTGGTTCACCAGGTGACCAGTTTTTGAAAGTATTGACTGTTGAATTGTCTGATACCCATGTCATCAGTCCCTCTTTTTCTAAATCGTTAGCTCAAATCCACGCGTCTCCGATGTGATCTGCAAGGAAAACATAAATATCAAATTTTATTAACTGACGTTACGTTACCTGTCGATTTTCAGAAACTCATCGGACTAGTTTACCAGTGAATTTATACGACGACAGAAATTTTTAATAGACATTAAGATGTCTTTATTTGCAGCGACGAGTCCTTTTGCAAATACAAGTCTAAATAATTTTTAAGACTTGTTTACTGGCGCCGATGAGTCCTTTGGCAAATAAAACAGGTCACACTGTAGCTAAGGTTCAATTCATTTAATCTGTTCAAAGCTTCAAATACTTGTATCTACAAATTGCCACCAAACATTACCTATTAAAAGTATGTAAACACTAAATTATTACCTAATATTACTGGCATAAATAGGCACCTAAAATTAATCTTCACGTAGAATAAAAAATGTGTATCCCATTAGTATATAACGTATTAATTCTTATATAGTTTGAATATGAGGCACTTTCAAACTACTGGTTAAAATGACTTCCGGTAGCCGTTTGACAAGTTTATATTTTTCGATAGATGGCGCTGACAGAAATAATTTCAGAAACAGGGTTGGTAACAATCTTACTAAATAAACTTGACTTAATGTTATAAACTTGACATTTTTGGCTCGTTTTCTAGTGATAACCTACAAACAAATACCGTATTCGTCAACATGTCTTAAACCAGAACAGAATACTAAATATCGTAAGAACTGAGGACACTGGTATCAGGAGACTTTACCAGGGCACTGCCGAATAAGCCTGTAATTAATTAGGCTACCTCTACTTTTAAGCAAATGTAATGACTGCAGGATAAATCAATGTCAAACATTAACGCAAAATTCAAGTGTAAGTTGTTCATTGGTGTTTAAATTTTAAGAAAAATACCAACCCACAATCGTAAAAATTTACGGAGTAACAGAAAATTAGGATACAGACCAATACTCATCGTAAAATGTAAGAAACTTGATGATATGTTTGCAATTTAATGTTACATCACAGTTTGTTCACGACCTGATCATTAAGAAATAAATATCAATTTTTATAGAAAGCCTGGCTAGCGCGGATAAAATGGGTAACGTGTTTGTAAAAGTTTTCATACAAGGTAAAGATTTCCAAAAGATTTCCATACCCAAACTCTCTATGATTCTCAATGGCAATTCCAGTTTTTCTTAATTGATATTTTGTTTTTTGACTTGTTCTCCTGCGGAATAAAGCTGCTACATAAATGTCTGTGTGTAACGTTTGTTTGTTTGAATGATGTCTAACGCCACTTTCAGCAATTTAACAGCTATATCATGGCGTCCAGTTATTATTGAGGGAAAGCCGGAGTACTCGGGGGAAACCTTCGGTAGGAAAACTGGCTGCCAATCCTTGTCAATAAAGGTTAGAGTCGAGTACTCCCTGCCCACAGTGAGTCTTGAATTTACAACCTTAGTGTTCACAGTCCACCTGATCAGTAGTAGGCGAACTACCTTAACAACTCGGCCATCGAGGTTCTCTCAATTAATCAACAAATCATTTTTGTTTTTTGCTAATTTAAGTAATGAGAATCAAAAGTGGGTTGTTAATTCTGATTAATTTTTTACGACATTTATAATCATCCATTTATAATGCTTTAGGTTTTTAGCTACGGTTTCCATCCCTTTTGCATAAAAACTGTAGAATGTCTGTATGCAGGATTTTTGTTTTCACTGCCCAAAACTCCTGTCCTTTTCACTTCGATTGTGTTATATTGAGTAGCATTACAAGGATTTCATCTTTTGTTTTCTGCGTTTGTTGCTGTTGGTTTTCTTTTGTTTCTAAATGCACAATTATGACTCTTCAATAACCATAAAAGCAAAACACTTGAGGTAACATGCGTGATAGATTTTTAGAGCAAATTCCACGTAATTGTTTGCCTGCTGAAGCAAGTGTTAACCAACATATATTTTGGATATATATAAACATTAATCGATTTCTTTAAATAATTGGTTTTCAATGGTGTTGAGTAATTAAAATTATGACTATTTGTGACAAGTTGGAAGTTTATTGCGATAAAGGTACGGTTGTTCGGGTTTCATTTTGTTTTTTTTTTCGTTTATTGATTGGGGTTTAACACCACTTTCACCAACTGCTCAGACGTATCATCAGTTTTTATAGGGGTAGAAAGCAGATTACCAGTGGAAAATCCCGGACCTTCTTCCTGAGAACTTAAAATTCTGATCAGCGGGAATCGATCAAATTCTGCCTGTAATTAGGACCCAACCTGCAATCTAAAATTTGTGATCAATAGTAGAAGACAAAAAGCTGGGTTGCACAGTCTGCGAGACTCAAATTATGAAGTATTTTTCTCCTGTTTAATACTTACACACATAGATTCTCATTCATGATAGTAAATAGAAATATTCAAAACTGGCTGTAATTAGAAAATCGATAACCCGATATCCGGTTAAGATGAAGGAAAGGGTCCAGCAGCACTGTTTACATACATAAATCCTAACATGTCAATGACGGTTCACAATACATGACAAGTATTGATTCTATTAGAAGCCTTATACTAAAGTTTGGGTAGATGTAGGCCTATTCGTCGGTGTTGATGTTAAATACGCCACACAAAAAAACAATAAACAGTACATTCTTAACAGTTTGACAATTAAAGCATACCTTCAACAAAACAGCAGAAGATATTGGAAAGTATGTCTGTTTCAAACGCACATATTTTATTTTTTACTTTTAAGGTTGTTGCCACACTGACGAAACGGACTTACTTAGACGGGAAGAGGTAACTTTTAGGAAGGTATGATGTTGTTGATAACAAACATCAATGTTTACATATCACTTATGGATGAACTGCAGTTACGTAACTTGATAGTGAAAAAATGGAAATGACGAAAACATAAAAGCACAAAATAGCACTTTGTTAAGCTGGACCCCTCTTCGAAAACGGCTGTTGTCACTGTAGTTTGGTATACCTCTGCGAATCAGTAATGTCATAATTACCTCCGCATCTATCCATTTCTTCTTTTCGTTTCCAAAATAGTTGCGATGTTTTCCAAACGAAACCCACATCACATCATATGTTTTTGAACAGCCTGAAAGTAAAACCCTAATAAATAAAAACAAATTTATATAATTTGTCAGCTATGATTCGCGAGGTACAAAGCAAATGATTCATTGGTTGAACGTCTATGATTTAAAAAATGAGATGTAATCAGAACCATTCTGTAAACGCAGAAAGTCTGTTTTTGTAAACGGTCAGTTTTATATTGCAAAAACAAATTAGTATTGAAATGCATCGTACCCTAAGCATGTTAGCTGCATAATGTTAAAAAGAGGTTTTTTATAATAATTTTTACAGCTGATTGGAATTTATTTACCAAAGGATAATTATTTATTGAAAACATAACGCTGGGTCAATGTTCATACTTTTTATGTATAACAAGTCAAAAAAACAAATAATGATGTGTCAATGCATATACATGTCTTTCATTTAATTTGGTGCGGCCGTTGTGGCATTTTAGTATATATATTTTCCATAGAATTTTAATTTTAAGAAGCACTCTTCTAGAGAATTTGAGGCAAATGTATTAAATAATTGGCTGATTTTAAGTATAATAATGCATAATTAAAAAAAAATGTGTTCATGCGTTTGGTGTGTTTTTCGACAAGGAAGTTGTATCTATAGTAAAATGTATTAAAGGCGTGGACGAGTAATTTTTTCATTGGTTTATAAGTTTATCCCGAAGAAAAATTGACGTTTGCAAAAATCAGTATACTCGCTTTAAGCTCTTGCATACCTGATCAATTGAGAAATATAAACACCGTATGCAGGAGAAGCTGGAATATTGCTGCATATGTGAGTGACATTAATACTTTTAATATTAAAATCGTCTCGTTTTATCGTAAAATCTTGTGCTAAGATGATCGTTGGTGTCATATTCGCGATGTAAGTCTAAACATGATGTAGCTGAAGCTGTTTCTGTGGTTTCTTTAGTTTCCAGTTCTGAAATTTACATTAACAGAAGCCACTCAGCAAATTGGGGTTGTTTATTGAAAAGACATCATCAATATATCTATATGTAAAATTAAAGGACCTAGCTTCTGCTATCTTCTTGCCTTTAATAAGATGTGGAAGAAATTTAGTTTTATAAGAATACAAGAACAAATTGGCGAGGAGTGTGGCTTAGTTTGTGCCCATTCGAATCCGATTTTGTGCAGAAAAGCACATTCTGCAAAAGTTACGAATATGTAAAGAAGTTATTTTATGTTGGGGAATTATTAATATTGAACCATTCGTTCTGCATTGCATATTTCGTCCTTAAATATGCATACACAGAGGTCTATTCATGACGTTAGTCCTCAGATTTAAATACTTTAAAAAAACGACATTGTCCCACACAATATGCCGTATTGGCCGAGTACCAAATATCAAAGTATGCCAGTGTGACATTTACTCTTTCAATATGGCATATTAGCCTAGTTGTGTATCCATATTGGAGTTATTCGACAATAAAGGCATAATTGCATAAAATATTCCATTTGGGCTATATTATTGATCCGATGCTTACATTTTTAAAAACTTTACGAGATAATGCTATAACATGAACGATTAAAAGCCTTGCTAATAAATACCAATTTGTTGTCCATAAAATCAATATTTTCAAAATATAACATAAGGATTACTTTATACTTTAAATTAGGATCAAAAAGGTTTTGTAACAAATCACACTTGCGGTACATGTAAATAAGATAAATCGAGAAATTTATGTTTTGCGTTTAAGATTGAAGCGACGCTAAATGTTTGATGGTTTCGGTTTCATGGTTAAATGAAACCCAGGAAATCTACAGAATATATTTATATCGACATCTGATTTTAAAGATTATTAAAATGGTTATTTAAAGCAGATGTTAAACGTCGTCGGAACTAGGTGATGGCATAATAATGAAATTATTATTTATAATTTTTTAGCACGGGAGGTAAAATTTTATTATTATTATTATTATTTAATAATTTTGCTTTCTTTCCATTTATCCAACGCCTTCTATGAGAATCTTTTGTACTTAGCGGATTGACAGATTTATTGCTGAATTGCTTCAGCGGATTTTATGATTGCTAAAAATAGACAATTCTATATGAATTTTGTGACGTTTCGCAATCAGCCAATCTTGATTTGTTGTTATTCTTACTTAAGTCATAGAGTGCTTTATTTTTTGAAATCGATTGTTATGCATTTGTAAAATTCTGTGATTGGACATTAATGATTTTAGTAATAAAATATGAATAATTAAAAAAAATATTTATAGCTACACATTTTAAGGACAATTAGTTATATAAAAAATGTCATACAAGTTGTGCAAATACGCCCTCAGTCAATATACATCTCTAAATCTACCCTAAAATGTGTATTCGACGAATTAAGGCAGGTGGAATTTGAATAACTCATTTTATAAAATTGTATTAAACAAAATTGTGTTAATTAATTTTAATTGTGTTTCTTTCCTTCGCTCTACAAACCATTACTAAATTGGAATTTCTCTACCATAAAACATCTGAAACAAGCTCTGAGACTATTATGTTTATTTTTCAATATGATGTCGTTGTCGTGTTAGTTATATAACGTAAAACCTGATTTTTTTGGAATGAGGTAAAACACCACTTTTAGCAATGTGTCAGCTTTATCAGGATGTCACGGAGTAAGATTCTACTCCCAATCTCAGTGATTAACTATCTTTGTAATTGATTGGGAAGACCAGATGCAACTTGACGACAATTTTTGACACTATTAGTGTATGTAGCCGTGTCTGATTATAAATATTAAATAAATACTTATCGATGTTATACTACTTTTTATTATTATTATTTATTCATTTTACAGGGTCCAAAACAGTGCAATAACGGATCTCCCTAAAGTAGGGTATGAACATAAATGGATTAATATTAATAAGAGGAATTTTATTTATCTGTCGTGTCCTGCTGAACAAACTGTAAAAACATACACTGTCAAACCTTCCTTTCTTCTTTCTGTAATAAACATTGTTGCTATAAATGTCAATACAGAAACAATAATCATGAGAACGAGATTTAAACATATAAATCCAATCTTGCTTACCCAACCAATATCCACTACCTTGCTGTCATCACATTTTGTGGATATCGCTTCAGTTGCTGCTGAAATATTTTCCGCAACTGTTGCGTAATTACTTATTTCTAGATATTTATATATATCACGTACTCTGCGATATGAAACACACGTTCTGGAATTGTTCGTTGTGTCAGGGTCAAGTGCAAACACGTTATGAATAATACATCTATTGTACAGGATGTCTTTGCGACAAAATAAAATTTAAAAAACTTGACTGAAAAGAAAACAAAAGACAAAAAAAGAAAGCTTTCCACGAAGAAAGTGAAAAACCTTAATAAGAATAAAAAACAGACAAAAAGCAATAAGGCTTTCTACTCGGAAAGTGGAAGGTCTAAACATACAGAATAAAGATTGGTGACATATTAATACGTATTGGCTACAAAATTACATCGTCAAACACTAGTACACATGTACGTAACTATGTACTATTTTTTTCTCTGAATTCAATAAAGTTATTTATCAAGCTAGATTTTATAAAGCAGATTAGCCGCGGGATCTATAGTTGTTGAATATGTGCTATATGTCTCAAAAGAGTTAATTTTAATTTGGCTTTTTATTGTTTAAAAACTTGTTTGTGGACTTTTATTTCTAAGTTCTCTACAATAATATAATCAATCTTAATTCCCATACGCACAATTAATTTACGCTGACAACGATTAGAAATCGATCAGAATAAAATGAACCGGTCATTTTACATAATTACATAATAAATTTTTATCAGAACCTATAACGGCACATATTAACGTAACTAATGAACTAATACTTTATGTAACTCTACCGATATTTTCATTGTAAAACAGCTAAGATGTGAAGGTTAATTTGCCTTAGACACAAAATGTTACAATTCTAACTTGAGTTGTTCTGAAATCGTATTTAAAATTTCCTCCTTAAATCGACTTTTAAACAAAGCGCACGGAAATCAACACTAGTCTTCCCATTGTTTAAATTGTTTCTTTCTTTAGTTTATTATTTTCATAAAACCAGCCCAGTAGTCACACTTATGTTCTGAAAAAAATATCTTTAATTCTTTCAGTGATATAGTCATTGTCTAAAATAACCGCCCTGAAAGTGTGACAGTTATTTAAATTCTCATGTTTGCAAGGTGTAGATGTTCTAAGCCGGATTTGGTACAATGTTTTGATGATAAACGCTGTTACAACTTCTTATTTAGATTCTACATATTTTGGAATTTGAGCGCAACTGATGACTCTTGAGGTGTTAAGATAATGTTAGGAGATGGAAAGACAAAAATGAAGTGCATATCAAATGTGTGAACTTGTATTTTATTTTGAGCGACAAGGTGACCGGGACGCTTGACCTTACCTACAGCAGAACCCTTCTCTTGGAGAAATATGTGTAATATAAAGCTTGCACTTTATTAGATTGCTAAAAGGTGGTAGCTAACACAAGAAACATTAAAATAATTCTTTGCATGATGTGTTAGGTTGTAACTTTCCATGGTTTTTACTTTTTAAGAAAAAAGATTCATGTTAGCAGCAGAACGAATAAATAGAACTACATGCCAATCTATAAATTTAATAATTTATTTCATACGAGACGCCGAAAGCCAATAAATTACAACAATGGTAAGGTCATATGTATCTATCATTATTTCTGTGAACTGATTCTGATTTTACTTTTTTTATTTCCGTAAATCACCACAATAATAAAGAGAAGCACGTAATCAACAAACAAATTAATGATTTTAAAACATCTTACATCAAAAAATTGAAATACATTATATTATAATATGTACAAATTATTTCTCAAAAGCTTAAAATGATGTTACTGCACGTGATACACATTATTATTACTCTTTTATTTTTGTTCTCTAGTCAAACTTTGAACAGTATTTCTTTATACTTATGTGAGAATACGTCGCATAAGAGAAGGTGACGTATTACGACATTCTTTCCGTCAAAAAGTTGAACGCAAATATATTACAAGTTCACATTATTTACACTGATGTGATCATGTATCTTTTTATGCAAAACGATGCAACAAGTCGACACATGCCAATGATAACATTTGTATATATGCTGCCTTGTTTTATCCCATTAGACATGTTTACCGACTAGCAGCTTAAGCATTCAAATTTTAACTAATCCAAAAATATATAATGGAATAGTAATCATTTATCCATTATATTATACTTTTTAAGTTAACAATTAGGCAAACACCATGTTGCATGTCGGAATCTAACGTTTTTTCCTGTACGCATCTCTTTCATTAACTGTAATTTAGCTGTAAACTCTGGTTATTATAACTAAAACATAAACGCTTGTGCATAAAACACATTCAAACAAATACCTTACATTAGGCATACTATCGGCAAGTATCAGAACGCAGTTTGACCTTTAATCCCAGATGGAAAAGTTCTTCCCACGAGACATCAAAAATAAATATCATAAAAAAAAACTAATCCTAATTTGATAAAATGCAATTACAAATATCGCAGTAACGTACCTGGTATGAAAATTTATTCCTGTCCTGCATATCATTGACACGGACTTGATCAATATTTGTATTGTTTGCTGTGAAGTCTTCGCCACTAGTGAGGTGAAGTTTGCTTTCTGTCATCTAAAGACATTACCATGAAAATTGTCTCAAGGTACAAGTTTATTGGTAACATATACCTTTAACCTTAAATGTTATCTAGATTCAAAACTGTTAAAGGCAACATTTAACTGACTTTCACGTCCAATGCATAAAACAATACATTAATATATAGTTCGTGGAAGAAAACTCGATCTGATCGCCGTTCGGAATCTAGTATCGAAATCAGATTAGATTTTATATTCTGTTATCGTCTCATATTTGATTTAAGCTAAAAATATCTGGCTGATACATATTTCAGGCCGCTATCCAGATTTTAGTTTGTTAGATTAAATATCAGGATCTTAATATGTTTACATACTTGATTTTAGGACCTCTGTATGATAAAAGGCCTCATATCAGGATCGCCGTATATAACATGCCAGATCAAGATTTCAGCATGTTAACAAACCCAATACCAGGATCTCAGTTCGTTATCTTACCTAATATTAAGAGCTCATTGTTTAAACAAGCCTGATATCAGGATCTCCATATATTAAAAGATCCGATATCAGTATATCAATATGAAAACAGGCTTGATTTCAGGATCTCAATATGTTAACAGGCCCGATATCAAGATCTCAGTAGGTTAACAGGTCTGATAACAGGGTCTCAGTGTGTTAACAGGTCCGATATCAAGATCTCAGTAGGTTAACAGGAATGATAACAGTGTCTCAGTATGTTTACAGGTCTGATAGCAGTATCTCAGTATATAAGCAAGCCTGATTTCAGGATACAATTTTGTTAACAGGTCCCATATCACGATCTCAGTATATTAACAGGTTTGATAGCAGGATTTCAGTATGTTAACAGGTCTGATAGCAGTATCTTAGTATGTAAACAAGCATGATTTAAGGATCTCATTATGTTAACAGATCCGATATCAGTATCTCATAATGTTAACAAGACTTATATCAGGATATTGGTATGTGAACAGACTTGATATCGTGATCTTCGTTCATTAACATTCGTGATATCTGGATCTCAGTGTGTTACCAGGTACGATATCAGGATCTCAGTATATTGATTAGACCGATATCAGGATCTCAGTATATTGATTGGACCGATATCAGGATCTCAGAATATTGATTGGACCGATAGCATGATCTCAGTATATTGATTGGACCGATATCAGGATCTCAGAATATTGATTGGACCGATGTTACTGGGATATGTCACTTAAAAATTCTCATTATTTTGTCATGCACATTTTTTAAAGGACTAGTAATCAAACGCTGTAGTTGCGATAACGACGTTAAGACATTATGAGGGAACATTCGTACGGCAGACACATTTAAGTTGCACTGAGCATTTACTGGAACCTTTTTCCTTACAAAATTAGACTAAAAATTAAAAGGTTACCACGACTTTTTCGGATAAAGATATAAATAATTTTTTGCACCTAATATTGCAAACAGTTTAATCCGATGCAAATGTTCCTACGAATACTGGGAAACATCTTAGTTTGGTCTATTTATGGTGCCAGACAAATGTTCATCCGAGAACTGGAAAACATCTTAGTTTAGTCTATGTATGGTGGCAGACAAATGTTCGTTTATGTAAGGTGCCAGACAAATGTTCCTCCGAGAACTGGAAAACATCTGTTTGGTTTATATATGGTGCCAGACAAATGTTCCACCGAAACTGGAAAACATTTAGTTTGGCCTCTGTATAATTCCAGACTTAGAAAAAGATAAAAACTTTCAGAATTGTAAACATTTGTCTGCCTGTTAGTTTTTCAATATGTTAGGCGTCATGTAATAGAGTCCCTTGCACATTAAATATTACTCAACCGAAAATATTCTGTATCTAGCCAATGATCTATACTTCTCTAATCACAATTGCATTTAACTTTTCACTAGTTAATCCCATTTTGTCTAACCGATTTATTCTTGTTGACATAACTTTTGTCCTGATTGTAGCTGAAATATGCTATTCGCTAGAAAGTGTAACAGTCAATACTTAGAATTATGGATAGAGTAACATTGTATCACGTGATACATAAATACAAACAATGGAAAGACAACATATTTCTATTTTTACTCAATATTTGTTTCTATTGCTATTTAAACATTTCAAGTAGAATTTGTTCTACTTTTTGCATATATATGGGTATTTATCAGAACAGTCATAATTGTCCCATTTGTACGATTGCTTAGCCCAGAAGCAAACACAGTCATGATTCAGATCGTTTTTTGGTTCCCCAGGTGCCCAGTCGTAGAAAACGAGTTCTGAATTATCTGATACCCATCTCATCTGCGGATTCCATGTTCCAAGTTGATCTAATTTCCTAGCTCCAATCCACGTATCTCCGATCTGATCTGAAATCAACCATGTCAATATCCAATGTAATTAACTATAAGTACTCTAGTTATGCATATAATTGTAATAACTTTCTCATTAGGGTCGACGGCTAATTCGCTGAATTAAGCTGGTCAAGAAATCTTATCCAAATGCGCAATGAACAATTATTTAAATTGTGAACGACGTGCAAAAATCACGTTTTGTTTCTGTTTGAATTGTGTTTAATGTCATTTTCAGCAATACAAAGATTGACGTAAACGAATGTGAAGGAGCGATATCAAATCCTGATTCATACAATCAGATAAAAACAGAAGGTAAAACAAACTCAATTCAACCCTATGAAATAATCGATTAAATTATACATTACGAGGACATTTGTGTACACATTTACTCAAGTTTGCTGTTCGATATATAACTACACTTCATCATATATATTTCTATCTGCCGCAAGAAACATATATAGCAATTTCAAATTGTGTGCTTTGCGCAAACAGATTTGGGTTTCTAAATGACAAGCACATTGTAAGTTTTCCTAACTGTGCTAGTACATTGATAAGTCGAATACATATTTTATCCGTACTAAATTATCCATGCTTTTTCAGGGCCATTCACAATTTAGTATCATTTGTCTGCCAGTTTCTCATTTACTTTTTGGGTTAACAATTTGTAAACGATAGCTAAATATTGCTTGAGGACTGTCATCAGACCATCATTCAATTAATTTGCCTTTAAATTTAATGAGAAACAACAGTGGGTTATCTTTCTTGATTCTTTAATAAATGGGTCTATGACGTCTTCGTACATATTAATTGTTATGGTTAAATCCTATTGGTACCGATAAAGGTAGTTCGTCTTTTATTAAATCTGTCAACACTGTGATTGCGGCTTCGAGTCTCGCTGCGGGAAAAGCGTATAGGATTCCAATCTTAATTGACAAGGATTCCCAGTTTCCCTACCTGATAAAAGTGGCGTAAAACAAGATTTATACAAACTGAAAATTTTCAGCGATATCATGGATAACCTCTTTTGTAAGGCCGCCTATACAGACATAAGAAGCAAAAATGGAAACAAGCACAAAATACGAAGACAACAGAGGTGGCAGAAAAAAAATTGTGAAATTGAAAGAGCACACAGAGAATACAATGACAAATTCCTGAACATAATGGCATCTGACTACCCAAAGAAGTTGTATTCCTACATCAAAGCAAAAAAATTAACATCAGTAGAATACCAACATTTAAATAGAATGACATCTAACTGACAACACCAACACAAAATCATGTACCATTATGAAGGCAGTACCAGTCAGTATTTACAAAGGAACTACCTGGTTATGTAGCATCTAAAGGACACCCCAGTTTACTTAATAAAGAACATCTGTTTTACAAAAGAAGGTGTAAAAAACTTCTAAAAAACCTTGACCAAACCAAAGCAAGAGGTCGAGACAACATTTCAACCGGCAAGAAAGTGGTTTTAGATCAGGCCAACTGTTAACAACCATATAAGTCATACTTAGATCATTAGATGCACGAACACAGGTAGACATGATGATCCTCGATTTCTATAAGGCATCTAACACCATGCCACACAGAAGATAGTTATGAAGCTAGACTACTAAGGAATAAGAGACCACACCAACGAATGGATCCGACAATTGTTCACAACCCGTAATCAGCGAGTGATCATTGACGGTGAAGCCTCATCAGAAGTGCACGTCGACTCAGGCAATGTTACATAATGAAACCGAAAAATGCGAGAGACAAAATTAGACCCGACATCATCTACAACATCGATGGCACAGCTCTCGAGGAGGCAGATCAGCATCAATACCTCAGAGCGGAACTAGGGAATGACCTCAACTGGAACCATCACATTGACCAGAATACCGCCAAAGGTACTGGCATTATAGCATTCTTTAGTAGGAACCTGAACACGTGTAGCAAAGAAGTTGCAGAAAAGGCGTACATGACACTAATTGGACCCAACCTCGAGTATGCATCATTAGTGTGAGATCCATATCGCCAAGAACAAAATACACCCAATCGAAAGAACATAAGGAAAAGCTCGCTTGGTAACCCGTCATTACAGTCGCTACAAAAGTGTCACTATAATGCCCCAGGAGCTGAAATGGAATCTACTTCAGCAGAGGCGAAAAGAACAGCGACTGCTTCAATAACATCATCGCTCTGAAGCTACCACCATAAATAGCCAGACCGACAAGAACAACTAAATGACTGATCAGCTTCGTACTCTTTAGCTGTAACTATAACAACAAGAAAACATTATTGGAATGGAAGAGAGGATCGTTAACCAGGACACTGTGGAGGTCTTTAAGACCACCCTGCACAGTTCCAAAGATGAGTAGACAAAATTGGTGTTGTAAATAGTCTTAATCTCCTAATTCGAATGTTAACGGCCTGAATGGAAGCTACGATACACAAGTGTTCCTAAATTTCCTTCACAAAATTCTAGTAAATATAATGACAAATAGCGTGATTTCCAGCTTGTATTGTGGGATATAGACAGAGTATTCGGTGAAAACCCCCACTTAGTCACAAAAGTCTTCAATACTTATCAAGAAGGCTTGGCGTAATACATCCTAATAGGAGTAAATCTCGAACTAACAACATCAATGTTGACAGGAGCGTTATTAATTGCAAATGAATAACTGCACACTCAAGCTGCACTGACTATGAATGTGTAGAATATTTAAAACAGATGAGTTAACAGCTTTGCATTGAAATCACTAATCATTCAACAAACTTTTGAGACCAATTTTATGGTTACTTTATTGCAAATACGATTGAATTGGTTTAACAAGGACCAAAACCTAAAATGGAGTTATGATTGCCGCCATCATTGCCCAATGGTTCTATAGTTGCCAACCTACACTTGTTGATCGGTTATATTGTTTGTGTGACAGGGAAATGTTAACGAACAAGAATTATTAGATCAATATGTACCGACACATACTTTCTTTAGAGAACTACTTTACCTTGTGCGACTAATGATTTCAGAAACCAATTTTCTGTTGCATCTTCAATTTTAACTAAATATCCAGACTTATTCCGGCAATCACTCTACCAAAATAGAAGAATCACATTCATGCACTGTTATATACTTTCACCAAATCGATAAATACATGTATCGACCTACAAAGACTATAATTGTATATTATTAGCAGTAACCCTTGTGATTTTGTAATATAGCAATAACAAACGAGCCCAAAATCTCAGATTGTGTTGTTTGGTACCAGAATGCAGATCATCTATCTGCATAAAATAGATAAGTAATAAACTACATATTAGTCAATTACACGTGTGGCAATTAAAATTTAATTTTGAAGAAATATTGATAGTGTTCGGCTTTTACTTTTTCCTGTAACTGTTCTCCGAAAAATTTTATTTATTTCAAGATTGATATATATTATACATCAACCGCTAGCTACTAGGAAAGAGGTTTAGTTCTCAACCCAGAGCTGCTGGAAGCGTGCGATATACGCCGGGTGTTGGAGGCACCCTGTTTTAGGATATTTTTGGTAAATCTTGCCGCGGACCACACTGGAAACTTTTTTCGACAGGGACACAACCCTTTAACGAAGAGACACCTTTTAAGATTTGGAAAAGAGCAGACTATTTTGGCTGTTCCTTCCAACACACCTGGTTTCTAGGACAGTAAGATTTCTTCTGTTTGATGTATTACGTGTCAACTTGTTTTCGTCCTAAACAAAACTGCACTATAATAGTAGAAGGCACGTCCACATGTGTCACGTTTTTTTATATTGTCCGTTTTTTACGAATTCTATTAATAATAATAAAAAACTCCACGATAACTTGTCAATATTTCCTTCTTTGCCTTTGTTGTTTACATGCCACACATTGTGATTGACGTTTGCTACGGGGGAATTTTACATTGTCAGTCAGCCATTTTGGTTTTTACACTGTTTATGATATGATATTCGAATCCACCACGAGGCTTTTCCCGCGTATACTACAAACGACATTAACCGATGGGTTTCGAACAGACAAAATAAGTATGCTTATAGATAAAACTTCTGAACGTAGTAAGGTAAAAAATGGACAATCCCCAATTAAAATGAAAAAGACCAAAAATTTTAAATCTCGTATCTGAGAAAAAAAATTGATTTAAATTCTCAAACGTTTAGGTCTTCTACATGAGCTCGATCAAACGCGGTAAAAAGTTTTAATTGACAGGCACAAACAGCCTTTAAAACACTCTAACGTTTAGTATTGTCCTCATTGGACGTTAAGCAACAAGGCAATCGATAAATTTATCAGTTTTTTTTAAGGTTAAGAGATGAATAATTGTACACAATCTAACACAGCTTGATATTTAAATAAAACATGATGAAGACGGACATTTTTTTGAATATACGAAACGGCTTTTTATCTCTGTATTTTGTATTACTCTGGGAAAAATGTATCGGCACTTCTGCATAATAACCTCCGCATCTTGCCATGTCTTGTTCTTCTCTTTTTAAAAAAAGTAGCAATATTTTCCAAAGGAAAACCAACCAGGATCACATACTTTTGACGTCGCTGAAATATAATAAAAGTAAACCTAAATAGAAAATTGTTGTAACAAAAGAAAACAAATATTAGGGTTACAAAAATACATTAGTCGAAAGAATCCTATTGGTCACTGAGCTGAACATTTTTTACACAATCATTAAAGACTGTACATGTAAATCTAGATAGATACAGTAGTAACGATTTGTTTACCCTCAAGCAATGTTTGAGGGTTTTGTTTGCAGCTAATGATATGATACTGATAGCTTGACCCCTTTCATTCTCTATCACTACTGAATACTCCCAGTGGCAGTCTGAATTCCGTTCCCATTGGACCTCTAATTAAAGTTCCTGTTTGATGTTCTTGTGTTCTTGCTATATTATTTTGATAACACTGCTGAAATGTTTTAAACACAATTAAAAGTTATACATATGCCGCAGAATAGGAGTACAACGAAAATTCAAATTCAGCGTGTATGTGTTCATGTGTTCAAAATTTTTACTGCTGCGATATACTTAATATCTGCAGCCACTGTAGTCAAAGCTAACCTGTGCATTACGAATAGAGAATTTCGTGATATAATTATTTTGATTAACTTATATGTGTGGAAATTTGGTAATATAACGCAATTAGTTGCAACTAAAATGACTTGAGTTGCTTCAATATATGTATCGAAAGTGTGACTACTAGGCACTCATTCTTTTAAAATCTATATTATTTTGCAGATAATTTTGTATGATTTTGTTATTTTGTGTTATTGGGTCTTGCCTTTCAGGTAGACCAGTGCTTCCCATTATGCCTATAGTAAATTTGAAGTGAAAATGAAATAAATAAAAAAAATTAATGTAACTATATGAAAATACGTGGGCCATATTGCGGTTGGTTAAAAATGTTCTTTCCAATATATCGTTATATTACTGGAAGGTAGTTTTAACAATTAACGTATTATAAAAATGAAAACATTTAGATGAACATTAATCATTAAAATCCTTACTTCTTGTGTTACTTTTCATGCTGTTTAAAGAAGGGTGATCATTGAAGATAGAATATACCTGAATTCGTCGTAAATATTTGCGAAAAAATAATGTACATAACTTTTTCTATCTACTGTTCGTTCGGTAAATTTGTGATATCGCATATCTGATAATTTTCTAAATCTCGTTCAATAGTCAATCTGTATTCCACAGTTAAAAATTATTTTACAATCAATGTATATCTATTTACAACTGATCAGTTAAATACGAAGTTCTACTATAAGCGGAATGAAATAATTATACACAAAATGTTTAAATTCTCATTTTGAGCACAGCAGCTAAATCTTTACAACTTTTTGACAACTTATTTTCTGATACTGACGTAAATATCCCTTAAACACTCCTTCATTTTCACACACTGTTAATTTTCGACATTATAACACAATTAAAAGAACATACTAGTGAATATTTTTCATATTGTTTGAAGAAATATATATTCACTATGCATGGTGGACGGCAAGTGACAGACTTTACCCAACATATCTCCTTGCTCAGTTTTTTGTAAGGCTGATTAAATAAAAGAAAATTTCTGACCAAAAGTAATTTATTGTCAACACATTTTGCTCAAAACATAGGGTTAATCTTTACAAGATTTAAAATGAATCACTGATTGTATAAACCTGAATGCGTCGTAAATTTTTAATTCAAATTACAAAATTTGAAAAGATATCGAAATTCAGAAGCTGCATGTATTAAATATTTATCTGATCAATATTTTTCAAATCTGTAAAAAAAAATTTTTTTAATACTTCAGCCCGAATAAACTAGTTATATTACGAAAAAACTAATGTTTGATGATTTAACGCCAACTTAGTAATATTTCACTTTTATTTAAATCACCGTTTAATTTATAGACCATATTATCATGTCAACTCGGGATCAGATCATCAAATTCTTTGATTCTATATTTGTTTTTATGCGAAAATAAAAAGGCATATCTATAAGGAGATCTGTTCGCAAATTTATATACCATCATTAGTGATACCAACATATCTTCTTTCTGTAATATACATTATGGTAATAAATGTTAAGACAGAAACAATAAGCACAAGAACAAAATTTAAACATAGGAATCCAATCCTGCTTCTCCGAAAAATATCTACTACTTGCCGTCAGAACATTTGTTTGGTTCATTTGCTGCTGGAATCGTCGCGTAATTGCTTAGCTTAAAATAATAGGGTGTGGTTGCAATTTTCCTCTCATTGCGCAGCTCTTGTGCTTTTGTTGAAAACAAACATTGAATTGTATACCCTTCGAGTCACGTCTCTTCCTTTGTTTCAATTGTGTAAAGCATATTGTTTTTAATGTATTTTAGCGATGCGACAAGTTACTTGAAAGTTGATGTAAATACACTTGTCCTGTTTTAAGTGGTGGATCAGAATATTTGTTACTAAAAAAGTTAACAAAGGCGAGCTCAAGAGAGATTGGAAAACCGAATTCAGACAAAGGCACACGACACAAAAATATAAGAAACCCGAAACTAATACATGTACAAGGTGCTTTAAGAAAAGAAAGCGGCGCCATCATTTAATGAATAAACGAAAATCAGCAATGTATACAATCGTTTCCTTTTATTTTTGTTGTTCCATACAGCTACTGGCGAAATGATCTGTTTTGAGTTCAACTAAATTGTTGATTTTAAATTTTTAATTTGTCACAACAAAACAAAATAATACCTTAATTTTCCGTCTTAAGGTTTTATATACTCAATTGCGGATAAAAATATTTGAGGCATGTAGACTTTTTCGCTATAAATGGCAAAGTACCTTACATTAGTCAATGTAATAATTTTACGCACAATTATATACTTCCATTGCTCACAAAACTCCCTAATGAAAAAGTAACTAGCAAACGATATTTTCTGAGTCTGTGCATCAGAATGACGTTTGTTTAATTTATGTTTACGTTAAACCTTCAGTAATTGCTAACCTGCTGTAAACGAAAAATGTTCAATTTTTATTCAGATATTATAAAATCTGATTTACCTATCTGTAATCTGAACTACCCCGTATTTAAGCTGCTTTTTAGCACGGGGCTTTTGTTATGCAAGCCATCATTTATCTTGTGTTCCCTAGTAACGTATTATTTATGAGGTGCGCACAAGGAATCCGTGTATTCCCAAAACTAATATTTAAAATATATTTAAGGTTTGATGCAACAATAAATATTTATCTAGAAGCAAAAGGTAGGTGTAAATGTAAAACGGATTAAATTTTAGTTCTTAAACAATAGATTTATTTCGAATTAGCATGCCATACTTTTGTTATTAAATTACGAAAGTTTTTAAAATAAACTTTGTGGTAATATATTGTTTGTTTAAAGAATCGTTTAGTGAGCATTATAACAGCACGGTACAATGATGTATAAAAACATGATATAGTGAAGTGTAAATAGTAAATAAATAAAGAGAACGTGCACAAACAATTCGAAAATATTAATGCAGGAAAACAACGAGAAATATTTAGTAAAAATAGCCGTTCATTCTGCTACAGACGAAAGTTTTGCAAATCCAGTTCACATACGGTAGTCGCCGTGTTAGTCGACATAAATTTCAAATCTCAGTACATGATCTTATTTGTGTAGCTGTACATGCTGCATAACCACGTACGGCAATTTAGTTGTTCATAATTCATCTGTAGCAATCGATCACATATGCAGCATTATCTTCATTATGTACTCAGATTTGCTTGAACATACAACTGAGTTTAACGACTGTACAGAAGGTATATCAGCAGGATATAATGACGCGTAAGAAAAAAATTAATAAAACGTGCCTAAACAATAACAAAAAATACAAGAAATAAAAGATGAAGACCTTAAACTAAAAATAACCTAGATGTGAAATCTGGTGCATGAGAAAGTTAAGTAAATCCGTTTCACATACAGCAGACATCATTTTCAAATCTAAGTACATTACTTTAATTGTGTATTTGTACATGCCGTATAACCACGTTCGCCACTTTATTTGTTCGAGAAAAAAAACGACCTGTTTATTATCTATCTGTAGTAAACGATCACATATAAAGCCTTATCATCGTTATCTATTTAGGTATCACTACAACAAATGAAATGTGTGAAGAGTTTAGCTTTTGTATTGAATTGTATTGATTTTTACTCGACCGGTCTCAATCCGTCTTAATTTTCCTTAACTTCTTTGACAAAATTTTAAACTTGACTGAAAAGTCGGAATTATTCTGAAATGATCTGATTTTATACTCGACCAAGTCTCGACTAGTCTGATTATTGTGTGAATCAGTCTCGATCACTGAAAAGACTGAATGAGTAGTAATATAATTATAATGTCATATAATAACATTTTAGCTTTGGATGGATAACGTACTGACTAGTTCATGAGTGGGATGTTAATATATTTAAAAGGTTCAAAAGGATAGCGTTACATACATCAATTGATACTGTAGAAAGACATACAGTTGACAAAAGCAACCAAAACAAAATCAACATCAGGGACTAAAACCTACTTTATTGACGGTACTGGATAAGGGTTGGAAATGCTTTTGTATTTTTCAAAAATGTTGGAATTATTCTATTTCACTATGTGGTTATTTAAAGCTTAAATTTATACCACTTTATTTAAGGTTCAAATACTAAAGCCTGCAGATGGTACATACATTTTATAATAACTTTATTTACATGTACAGCTACATTTAGGATTTTATCCCAACTGTTTTTGTGAACAGTTAACAAATTATTAAAGCAAAATGGTACTGATTGCATAGAACTAGCCATTGAAATGGGTTTCAAAAAAAATATCGCACTGAGGTAGTCAAAAGATCCAAAGAGTTAATCTAATCTTTTCTTACTGAATTAAATAGATGAACATTTGACCTTGAAAAGTTTCCTCTGAGATCACAAATGTTTGTTTTCCCACTCCATCAAACATTTAATCAACAGAATATGAGGTAATAACAAGAATAATTTGAAAGTTTATCCGTTTTATTTTATAATGTGCAGTGCTTTAGTTATTTGTCCTTATCACTCAATAAGTACTATTTATTTTTTGAAACTTTACACAAATATATATTTTTCAAGGTCTGATGACATCCGTCTGGTGCACACTTGCCGTCCTATGCTTAGTTTCTTGGTAATTCATCTACATTAACACAGCATCTTTCTTAGTTGTAGGACTAAAAAAACATTCAACATTTGAGATGAAAGTATAAGATTCACAGTATTATTATAATCTTGCTATTAGGACATGGATTTACTGATAAGTTTAGACAAAAACACTTCTTAGGAGAAATGTCGGAGTGTTAGTACACAGTTATTGAAACATACTGATGTTTCAACTATAAGAAAAATGCAGACCAATAAAAGCGAAAAATTAGGATACAACAACAAATCCGCATTCAGTCCAACAGACACAACCCAGCACAAAACTTTAAAGTGAGTTACCGAACCAAAGTAAACTATTGGTAAACAAATATAAATGATGTATTTTTTTCATAAAAGAGAAGATGATTTGTCTTTTACATATTTATGTACGTCTTGACCAATACACGTGTTAAGGTATCCTTACCACATTGAACACGTGATCATAGATAATGTCCCGGATGTCCTTTAATTTCTAATAAAGACGACATCAGTATTGTTCGGCAAAAATCGGAAATACCATTTTGAATAGCTAATTTATTCACTGAAAACTGTTGACTCAAAGTAAAACAATGTATTTAATTTGTATCATTAATTAACAACACAAATAATATTGGTAATTTGTTTTGCGATAATGGTTTTCTTAGCGTTTGCAAGAGAGGCAATACCAACGCTAAGAAAATTATTCTAGGAAAACAAATTACTCTAATAATTGTCTTTATCGCTGATTTCTGTACTAAAATATAATTATTATAAAAATATATAATTGGGTGACAACATCGAAGTTTCTGTATTAGAACTTTGCACTGAATTATTTCGAGGAGGTACTCAGCAAACGTGCCTGATCAGTCTTAACGCGTCATTTCATTCATTCGATAATTTGAGATGGTTTCAACAATGGGAAAAGAGCGACGTTGATGGAGATTAAACACACTCAGAAATGAGACAATTTATAAGGGTATATTTTTTTAACTAGAAATACTACTAAAAAAATTAATTTAAAATGTCTAAAAAAATTTATTATTGTAAACATTTGAAAAAGTCTGTAACAAACAGTATGAATATATTTCATTTGCTTTAAATAGAATGTTATCTCCGCCCGAAATTGTAGAATATTGCGCTGTTGCTAAGCATCCTTAGCAATTTTTAATAATGTGTCTGAAAATGTGTAGTGCAATGATAATTATTGAATAATTTACAATAGTAACATCTGTGCTAACAGGCATTTGATCAATACTAGATGACTTATAATCTTAGCCCCTCAACCACTAAGGACATTTTTATTAGAAGTATCTGAAAAAAGGTTTTTTTTCTCCATATCATTTGTCAAGTAGTATATTGTCTCTTATGTTTAATGGAAACTTGAATTTAGACTGGACCTTGTAGCTGGTCGACTGGTTCTTTAGCTGCGGAGTATTGTCAGGAAATATTCTTCTCGGAATATAGGTAAAGGTAGTATTCGGGAAAGGCAAGTGAAACCATAATTAATTAATTTTTACGGGTGATCACAGTCTCTTTTACTAGCATGTCACTGCAGGCCCCTGCTCTCAAACGTGAAGATACATATTCGAAAATAAACAGGTTTTCATCTAAACTAAAATAATTTCAGGTATACTTAGTTTACTAAAATCATACCTTTCTGGTGAGTTTAACATTTTAAGCATACCTTAAAATATGACAGAACAGACTTGAAACTATGAAATATTCAAACACGCATAATTGTGTTACTTAAAGTGTTGTTGTCACTGGTACCATGAGAGTAGGTCTAATGACGTTGAAGACACTCAGTAACACTTTTACGTCACTTCAGGGAAGAAAAATCGAGTAGCTCTGTAGTTTAATAATAGAAATGGATAAAAACATTAATTTCATAAAAGTAGCATTTTTGATACCCTCATCTCAAACTGCTGTGTTATTTCTTTAAATTGGTACCATTTGAAAAAAAATTATTACATCCACATTGCTCCATGTCTTATGGTAAGATGCGAAATAACAGTAATAATGTCTAAACAAAAACCACCCCTCATCACATGTATTTCCAATCTCTAAAAGTATAACAAAAGTATACCTTTACAGCCAGGTAGCATTCGCGATGGTGACGTAAACTTAGACCCAGACTTAGTATTTTTAATAATGTTATTAATGTGACATCTGAGGTCAGTGTAATGCCTCAATGTTTAGGGATATCCATGCATTTGACCGGTTCACCATTAAAAAAAACAACGTTTTTAATGTTTGCTAGTATTGAACCTGAAGTTAAGATAATCATAATTCAGTTTTTGTGGCTTTAAATGTACCACCTTTTGTAAACGTTTCTTATTTCTAACCCGGTCAAATATCTTGAAAATATCACAAAATACATAGATCATATCTGAGCTGTTTTGTTATTGGTGACATTTAATATAATTTAACACTACTATGAGTACATTAAAGGCCAGAATTAACATTACGGTAAAATAAAGAGAGGCACTCGTACCTCGTTGTACTAAACGAGGTTAGGTGTTAAGAATTGAAGTATAAAGTTAAAATATTTATATAGAGTATTTTGTAAACGAAAAAAGTTAGATATAATAAAAAGTATGTTGCAGTAATGATTTGTGTTAGGTTCTGTAATAAATTAAATAAATTGAGAAATATCGTGTGTGTGACGATCTCCTTTTTGACATTGACTTCCAGGTGGCCAACTGCTTCCCATTTGGCTTAAACAAAATGTAAGAAAAAATACTACTGGAAGTTATCTTGAAAACTTTTTTTTTTCTTTTCGATGCAATATGCATAACTCATTGCACGAAGTTGCAGAAACTGAGGATTTAAAGTAGTATAGCGAGAATCCCTTTACTATTTGTTTATCAGTCTTTAAAAAATTACTTTCTAGGACCGTGTATAATTTGAAGAAGAATGTGCAATAGAAATCTCTTACTAATGATTCTTAATTAGTCTGGCGTAGTAACGTATATAACCTTGATATCTTTAAAGACATTTTATTGATATATTGTCTGCGTCTTTTCTCCACAATATAAAATTGGTGAACCAAAATGATACGTAATTACTTTGTAGTTAAAATGACTGCAGTTGTATTTTCTATGATTGATGGAAATCACTCTGCCCTTGATCTCCTCCCCACCCCTTTTGACATTGACTATCAGGTGGACCGGTACTTTCTATTTTGACTAAAGGCAACAAACTTCTGAATTAATGCGAGTTGCTATTTTCAAATTAGTTTTCAAAAAGTCAGTTATGTAAGAAAGGATCGATAGACACGATAAGTAAATGAATCAAAATGGGGAGGCATACATTACAACTGCGACAAACTTGTATACTATTTCATATCGTACAAATACATGTTATCAGTAACAAAAGAAAAAAAACATTACTAAATACGAAGAAGTACTTTTACTGTTTATTATTTGGTTGTCATGCGATTTTAAATGTGTTTAATAAACGCAATTCTGTGCACACAAATGATGTATGGTGTTTTTTAAACAGTAGAAATTGTATAATAGCAGTGATTCCTTCTGTCGCACCCATCTGAACTTGACTTTCATATAGACGTTTTCTTACATGTCACCGTAAAATAAACGATAGAATTTATGTCAAGCAGTTTAATAGATACTTAAGTAAACTTGTCTCCATAGCAAAACGTCGGTTTGGCGAGATGGAGCTACCTTTATTTACTACTACATAATTATCCCAGACTGAACCAATGTAAAAGTTTTTAGCGAAGAGAAAATGCAAAATTAGGATTGCGTAAATTTCGTACAATCATATATTATATAAGTGTCACATTTAAGCACTCTCAGTTGTTGGTCGTTGAGATAGATACCAGTGTAAAATGTTTTTTTATGATACGAGTCATAATGAATGATTTGAAAATAATTCCGCATCATAAAATAAGGTCATACTTTGCAGATGACAGTGTAGGTAGTGTTCATTGGACAGACCATCTGTTTAATAAAAAACCTAGCAAAAATTTTCTTATTGTCAAAATATAAAGTGTCACAGAAGTTTTCACGCCAAATTTGAACTGCAGATGTTAAACAGTTTGATACAAGGTCTGGTTGGCAAACAATATAGCACTACATCTGAGGACGCGTACTTAATTGATAAAACTGCGAAAGTATTAAACCAACTTTGGAAATGTCCAAAGTCTCAATACGTGGTTGGCATTGTTCTTTTTTATCGGTTAGATAAAAATTATAACAAGAATCCAGGATAGGATTTTGCGCAGTTTCGAGACAACTTTGTTTAAGAATGCCAAAAGAACGCAAGAATGATTGCTTTTGTCAATATATCATTTTACCGGTTTTATTATTATTTAAAAATGATAGTTTTCTCTTAATGCAATTAACTCTTGGCTTTTGAGTTTGGAAGGGCAAACAATCATTTACTGCGAGATGAATAGTTATATGGAAAAGGTATTAACAATAATATATTATTTAAAAGTATCTACTACTCCTTTTATTGTTTTAGTTTTAACAAAATTTTGAATGGTACTTCCATACACTTTTTGGGTCATCTCTCATGCAGAAAACACAGCTATAGACATAAAGTAAATAAATTGTATTTAAAATCGATGTAAATAATAAATCACTCGCAGTTAAATAAGCCGTTATCAATAATTAAAGTAACCTTTTGTACTGCTATATACCAGTTGTTACATTGTTTATATAAGTAAATCGTAAGTTTTATTATTTCGTCTAAATTAATTTCTTTTTGTCGGATAAAAAATGAAAGTTAATTTATCGGATAAGGAAGCGTTCTTAATATTATATAATCAGGAAGATAAATAAAATATCTTAAAATAAGATACTGTAGTTTAATGAATCGGTGTATTTTTTATCAGAAAAAATGTTCCTTTTATGTTGACATTAAATATTTTCATACTGGAAAAAAATGATTCTAGTGTATAAACTTTTTTACTGAAATTTGCCCTTTCTTAAAAAAAATACTGTTGTTCTTGAGACATTTCCTTTTAACACAAAAATAAACACATGTTAGTGTGTGGATGCAATACTTGTTAAATGAGAATTATTGACAATTAACTTTTAATGTGTTATCACCCCTTACAAATCAGTTATATAAGTCCATATTAAACTTGTTTCAAGTTTTTATTTCATTGTACCAAGTCCTCAAGAAAGCAAATCAATCATTTACCGCAATTATCGAGCTAGCTTTGATAATTATGTATGGTCGCAATAGACGTGTACGTGTTGAATTCTAGATAATCATTTCTTTTTTTCCATTAACATCAACAAACAAGAAAGAATATGAGTAACTCTTAATAAAAAAAAATCTGCACTCTGGCCAAATCAATGGTGATTGATGACAGATATTCCGTATCGTCGAACTACGTCATATTGTGACCGTAAAATGTTCGTAGAGGTGACATTAATCTTGCAATTTTGAACCACTGGTAAAGTAAGGAATCAAAGGGAGGTTCTCTTATAAATTACCATAACAAAAGTCTAACAATACTAGCACTTAAACAACACATCATTTTGAAATACGAAATATGTGTGTTTAGCCGACAATAATGTTACTATAAGTGGTGACTTCAACCTTGGTAAAGTAAGGGATCAAATGGGAGATAAATATTCCGCATGTAGGTGCTGATTGAATGTTCGCAAACAAAATGGATAATTCACAAAAAAATTATATTCTTCCTTCCCTTTTTGTAATGTTGGTTTTCGATTGATTTTTATTTCAATGTTATAAATACTGGCCATGGAATATACGGCAGACCTATCTTTCTCTTCCGCATCCCTAATTTTAAGTTCACTTAGGTATTGGGATCAATAGAACCAAGAAAGTTTTGATTATTAAATTAAAGAACGTCATCTATATCTGATCGTGAATTTGAAGGCAAGTGCTAACATTTGGTTTTTGTTTTTTAGATAATAATGTTCCTCGATACATTGAAACTCTATTTCACTCTTCAGCAAGAAAATTCAATCGGTAGAATAGGCTGTACTGTATAGGTATACTTGTTTGTTTGAAATATAAATGAACAAATGAACCGGGTTTGTGAATCTGGATTTCGGATGGCTATAGAAATTTTATCTCCTTAATGTGATCTGACATTTCGTCCGAGCCATAGCTAGTTTTTCTATTCCTAGTTTTTCACAGTATTGATTATGTGGAAGTAGGGTCAAACTAGTGGCAGGTGTTATTTTCTTGTCTGCGCACATTTTGTTTCATTATTTTGTGGTTTCGCGTTTTTGGTTCTTTTTGGTTTCTTCTTTATGTCGCGTGTTTATGTGGCATGTATTTGTTTCAATCCAGATTTTGTCACTGTCCTATGGTTTCTGACACTTTTTATTTTATAGTTTTTATTTGACTGTTCTTTTTTAATTTTGTTTTACATTTTACCTAAAGTATTTAACGGAAAGGAAATGATTAATTGATAATGTTAATGTAATTAAAACAAAACTTTTGATTTGTTAAACACAGTGGGTCATGAAAAAGAACAAAGAAATGTTTCTTGATGATATACCTAAACCACTCCTTTCCACTTGTAATAGATACTATTTATCTCTTTAATATGGTGAACGAGTAGATCTGCACACAACATTAAAGATCTTCCCAGCACAAAAATGCGTTTTCCATGAAGACATTGCTTTAAATTGTAGTGTTTCTTATGATTAACCTTTTTCCAATAATAATTAAATGTTAAATAAAGTTATTAACTGCCAACATTTCTTTTCTTGTGATAAAATATTTTCTTTCACTTTCAGTCAAACGTATGCTTGCCAAGGCAACAACTCTTTCTTGATTATCTAGCGTTGACAGAATAACATTTTCAGTGCTGTTGATTTTTGTTCTGGTATTATGATTTTTTTCTGAAGACATAAATCTTGGACTACTTGAAATAACAGCTTTCCTAACTTTTTCTAAACGCTTGCAGGTAATGAATTTCAGTTGATTTAGGTGTCAACCATTATTAGCAAAAACTTTGTGAACGAAGTTTTAGGTCTTTTGATGAAATAATGGCCCATGGGGTTGCCTGGAGGAACAGTATTGCATATACACAGCTGTTTTTATAATTCATTACAGTTCCGCAACTATGCAATCATGACAGAAACAGATAAGTCGTAAATATATTTAAAATATTACTTCGAATACAAAGTTGAAAAATGTTGGCTGCGATATCCAAGAATATTCAATAATTAAAATTGTACTTGTTGTGATCTTTTGAATAAACTGTAAACAGGATACCTCGACCCCAGAGAGAAACTTGTGATATTAACAAAGCTTATGTTTGATTACATGATGATTTAGTAATAATTAACTTTAGGAAACGCCAAGCATATGAGCAGATGTAATTGCACATTCATATCCTATCATTAGTGATACCTTCATTTCTTCTTTCTGTTATATACATCATGGCTATAAATGTCAACACAGAAACAATTATCACAAGTACAAAAGTTAAACATATAAATCCAACCCTGCTTCTCCAAGAAATATCTACTACTTTGCCATCAGAACATGTTTTAGATATCGCTTCGTTTGTTGCTGGAACATTTTCATCAATTGTCGTATAATTGTTTAGCTCTAGATAATTGGTTGTCTTGGGAATCGTACTGTCATTACTAAGATCTTGACACTCAGGTTTCATATAGTTGTTTAGCTCCAGATAATTGGATGTCTTTGGAATTGTACTGTCTTTGCTAAGATCTTGATATTCAGGTGTGGTGTCCATCATATTTGGAAAAATTGTGATACTTTAGAATCATGTAACTTTCAAACAAAACAATTATTTACATATGACTGACGTAATCTACAGTTAGAAGTGGTTTTGTTAAAAACAAAGTAGTATTGTTCAGCATCATCGTCACGTCTTCCTTTGCGTCATCTGTGTGTATCATTTTTTTAATTTTACCTTAGCAATACTACATGTAGTTAAATGAACGTTATTGTTTAAATGGTGGATTATGTAACATAATACAATGAAGTCCCTTAAAATGCGTAAATCAATAACGAAAGCGTGCATAAACAAACAAAAATAACAAAACAAATACAGGAAATAAGAGATGACAAACTTAAACTAAAAATAACATAGTGTTGAACTCTGGTGCATTGGCAAGTTAACAAGGGACAGAAAGATATTACAATAATTGTGTACCATATTAATGGATACCTCTTTTTTTTGGTTGTTCTTGCAATCAAAATTCCTTAAACGTTAGCTAACCTCTATCACTTTCTGTTGGGATATCTACTTATCGATTCATTTCTTACAAGCTCTAGCACCTTGGTAAAACGGTTTCAAATTTTGAGCTTTCGAAAAGCGGAAGTTGATTGTGTAGTTGTGCAAAACAATGTACACCACTTTTTGTGTCATTTAATAAACCGCTTAACCACATACACCATTTTATTGAGTAATTGTATAAACCACATACACCATTTTATTTACTCACAAAACCATTGTATTTATTTAAAACCCTACTTCAATAATTCAAAAAACACAAAAACACATCTGTTGTAGTCAACTACATATACAATTCAGATGACCTTTGACTTTTATAGTTAATTTCAAGGTCATTTTGCTATGAAATTTAAGATCTGGTCGTAACTTTTTTTGTTTTTTTAAGGGGCGACTAAGGTATTTGTATGTAGATGGGCCATTACAAGACCATTTGCCAAATACCAACTAATATGACCTTTGAACTTCACACATGACCTCAAGGTCATTTTCCTATAGATTTGTGTACAGCCATATCTTAATGCAAAGTGTGTCAAAAGTTATAATTATTTGTCCTTTGTGTAGTAAGTATACTATTATTAGGTATGTTGGTATGTCACCACACGTGCCAACTTTGACAACCTAAATTGGACTGACCAGTGTTCTCACATTCTTACACTTGCCACTTGTGTATGACTTATGCTCTAGCTACTTCCCATATAAAACCCAAAATTGGTATTTGTGAGCAAAACTTGGATTATGTTCATAATAATAAATTTGCTTCATATTTAGTGTACAGAATTAATTTTGTTATTTTGTGGTATATATGTGTACATCCAATTTGCATTAATCAGTTGTAAGTTTTTTTCTTGTTTTGTTGTGTTTTTGTTTGTACAAATATTAGGAGGGGTGGGTATTGCCTCATTGAAAGTTTTCAAATTTTCCTGTATCACAATACAAGTCATGTGGATAACTGACATCAAAAGCAAACATATCGAAACTGGTGTTGGCTTTAGCTGTAACTAATCTTAAAAGTGCTCGTGTGTCTTCATCGGCATTGTGTGCTGTAATATTTTCACCAAGAAGTTCTGACACTAGGTTGGTTTGGGAATATGAATGAAGCCCCGGAAATGTTTTTTTAAATAATTCTAAAGAATCAATAAATCCACATATATGGGAGGTAAACTCATTCCACATCTTGTGTGCTCTTAGTGAATTATACAGAACATGGCAATCGAAGCGTTTGATATTGTGTCCAATAAGAACTGGTTTTAATGAAAACTTTGACAAATAAGAAATAAAATCATTGAATGCTTCATGTTGTAATTTATATTCAAAAACATCTGATTTCCTGACACTGTTATTTTGGTAAATTCAGAAGCTTGTACTGAGATGCATTGGTTTGGATAAATATAACTGCTAAATTCATCATTGTTTGAAGTCAGCAATCTGTACTATATCAGCTTTTCTAGACCTAAACAAATACACCTAAATAATGTTATTTCAATATAATTATAATTTTACATTATGTGCTTGCAGACAAATACTTTATTTTTATTTTGATTCTGAAGGGCATTTTTTCTATCTGTTATTGTTGCTGAGTTATAAGCCATTACAAGTCATTTTACAACATGTACCTTATGTTCTATTTTTAGTAAGAGCAGCCATGTTTTTATCGAATCATTTCATAATGAAGATTGTTTGTTGCCAATATTGCATATATCATTCCTGCAAAGTTCAGTTAAATTTGATTCAGTGGTTTTAGAGGGGAAGATTTTTAAAATTGTTAACAGACGATGGACACTTATAGTGATGGTATAAGCTGACATATATAGCCTTTGGCCAGGTGATCCAAAAAGACCTAACAAGAATTTCTTACAAAAACTTTTTTAAATCGGACAAAAAGCAAAGGTTTCACGTTTTGCCCCTTTTGGCCCCTACTTTTATAACAGGGAAAGGGGGCACAAGATTTAATCCACTACTTGACAAGAATAAACCTGCAAAAAAAATTTTTAATCGGACCAGAAATAAAAAAGTTGCCTTTTATTTCCCCTTTTTCTAAATCAAACAAGAATATGTACAAGAGACATAATGCCCCATTTTACAACATGTTGGATGGACAGATGGACCCGAACACTGTATGTCCCTGTACTTTCGTAGATGGGGGATAAAACGGGAGACCCCAAAACTTCAGACAGATCTGGTGTTAAGTTTTTTAGATGCAGTGCTATAGCGTGACTGACTATTGATCTGATTCCAAACCCTTCAGTGAAGCAGGGAAAAACATGAAAAGAAGTGATATTTTACCTACTAGTAAAAGAGGGCATTAACCCATAAGAGGAGTCATCTGATTCAAATTTTTATTCTAAAGAGCCTAAGATAAATTGGATTTTTCCTTTTTATTATAGTTTTTATGGGTTTAATGCCATTTAAAGTGGGTTTAGCATGTATTATTTTTAATTACAGGGGCCATGTTTTGTTGCTTCTCTATGAATTCACGTGTATTATAATATAAATTTGTACATGTATTAAGATACACAAAATGTAGGTCATGGTGCTATTTTGTTACTTTGTATACCCCTTGTGTGTGAATTATAAGATAAGAGTCCTAAAATCTATGTAATTCATTATTGCTTTTACACGTACGTATTTATTGAGGTTTGAAGAAATAAATTCAAAAAATGTACCTGACAAACTGTTATCCCAATCTTTTCATTTCCTTCTGTAACAGAAATTCCATATTATGAAATCTGAGAAGTCATAATTTACTGGAATGATTAAGATCAGATGTTTATTTATTGTGAATTTCCCTCTTCTATTTTTTTAGTTTTTTTTAGACATTATTAATATTAGCAGATGATAGATTGGTTTTTATGATTGTCATGATTCATGATGAATAATTATTCGTTAACCGGACAACTCGGACCTCGGACAACTCATACCGCAGTAAGGACCACTCTGTCCGTAGAAAATAGGAAAACTCGAACCGCATTTATTTCTTATTCTGTGATTAAAAATACGAGTCCCGCTTATAACATTTACAATGTAACGTTATAATTTTGTTCTAGTAAATTATAATTTTTCTACTCGAATGTAGATTATATTTAATTATATAACGTTAAATGTTAATTATAACCAGGGACAGTCTATACTCTGTATTCTTAGTATAGACTGTCCCTGTAATAAGATATCAGGATTGCGACACAATTAACAACATTAAATCTTAAGAATTAAGAAAACACTCACACTTATCTATAATAATCGTGGCTTCAATTAATGTGATTGGTAATCATATTGTTTGGTTATAATTAATTAGATAAGAAGCTACTGTGATTCCAAATGAGTAGCTTGGCAAAGCTGTGAAAGAATAATATGTTTATTTTATAATAATTTGTAATTTTGTACGACAGTCAATCGATAAACGTTACGAATGCGCAACAATCTGCGCAACGGGCGCGAAAATTTAAACCCGTGAGCCTCCTTAAGTCATAAGTATGTGCAAAATTGAGTAACTCATAAAAGTTATAGAATCAACAGACCACGCCAAAAACCTATCAAAACGAGTGAGCAAATGTTCTAGACAAATACTCCCAGTAAAATGGAAAAGCAAATCAAACACAAATAACAAACAAACAAACAAAAATAATAACAAACCAAACAGCTATATGAACTAGGCTATCGTTATATATCAAATTCAGGACATGAAGCCAAAACTATTGAATTTACAATAATGTACAGGTCAAATGTCTGACACATCTTTAAACAAGCTTAAGATGTCGACCATTACATTCCCGTAAGAAAAATATTAGTTTTTCTTGATCGTTAAAGTGTCTCACAACTATGACACATGTTTCTTAGCTTAATCTTTTAATTGAAAGAAACACTAAAGTAATGCATCAATTTAAGATATATATACTGTATTAGTTAAAGAGAATGAAATATTGATAAGAAGTAGGTACTTACTACACATAATTTAAATACTTTGTGTAAAAGATTTCACTTTGCCATTTTCTAACATATAATGATAGCCTAGTTCAAAAACCACTTGTCCGTAATATATTCAGTGAGCATCGCAGACCAATCCCAATGTTTAATTAAGTCCTAACATGACAAGAAATCGTTGTTATGAATTTCTCACTGCTGTTCTTGCTAACATTTTGCAATGAGGATCAGCTCTTTGTAGTTTTGATCAGTAGGAATCCTCACAAACGCCACTACTATAAAGTTATTATTTTGTATAAGAGAACACAGAAACGGCTTCATCGAAAATGACACCAATGGTTATCTCAGCACAAATATGTACGGAAAACCATTTTATTTTAAATTCAAAATTATGAATTTTCCTCGTACATACGGTGTCTAGATTTCTAGATGCAAGAGATTGTAGTAAGAACACTGATTTTTGCAGATGTGACTTATTTCTTCCAGATAGATTTTAAGCCAATTTTACAAGAACAAACACCTCGCGCGCGCCTTCAAAAAGTTTTATTATATATACCAGTAGACGTGCCATTGATGACGCCTTAGCATCAAGGGTAAGCGTAACATTCGAAGAAGTTATTTCCCAAATCCTTACGAATGGAATTATATTCTTCAGAGTGTATAGAGACATTTTGTGGATAAATTGACTGTAAATTTGAGAGAACCCATACCATGATGTGTGTTATTTTGAATCCGTAGGAAAAATACAACACAAATACATAAATTTCAGCAATAATTATGAATTCTACGTCATCTGTAATAGTTTGCACCAATAGAAATCTAGAATATCGATAAAAGTCATGCGTAATGTCAACATATATTTATGAGGCTTCTAATTTGCTTAAATAATAAACTATTTAATATTAAAACTACGGAATATACATGACGTCATCATGTAGTGATACTCGTTTCGGAAGCTTTCTATTGTGATGTTAACTCAAAAGAGTACTTACTCTTATTATGTGATCAGTAATCTAAAATAATGTTATTAATGCAGTCAATAAATAGACAGTGATTATTGCAATAATGTGAGTAGCGTTTTGCAATCACTTATGCAGTTAGTACCAAAAATTTTTATTTGTCATTTGATATTTATTTTTTTTCTATTATTGTACATTGTTTTGTGCCTACACTATATATTAGAAATGGCTCATGTCAAATATCTCATTTATCATTCTAATACAGTGTTGTTTTGTTTGTTTGTTCGAATATGGTTTAATGGTACATTTAATTGTATCGAATCATGAAATCAAGACTTATTACAGGCAAGCCAGAGTACTTGAGGAAAAAACTCCGCAGAGAAAAATTATAATCTTTGTCTATTAAGGTTTACGTCATTCACAAGCTGTCTAAAGTCAGACTCAAACTGTAAATGTTGATACATGAGTTGTGATCAATAATATATGACTAACCACTTGGACCAGTTAACCACTGAAGAACTAATACATTATTGATCAACTAAGATTTGACTGTTAGTAATTGGCATAACATACTTGCAGAAATATTATTCCTCTTTTTTATTACTTTTTATAATGAGATCAAAAAAATATATTAATTGCGTAGATAAACGATATTAAATATGTTCTTAGCGGTTTCAATTTACTTCATTGAATTGTTGTTATATTTATTTTATTATACCTGTTAATGAGTACATGTAGTCTTCTGTCTGATATTGTTTTGTTTATAGAATCAAATATGGTATGATTATCTTTTAATAATTAATATTTTAATGACATAAGACGAAACCTATTAACCTTGGTATCTTTGATGACATTTTATTTGCAACCACTGGGTCGATGCTTCTGTTGGTGGACTGTTATCACCACCCCAGTAGTCACACTTTGGTGCTGACAGGAATATCATTAGTTCTTTCATTGATATAGTCATTGTCTAAATTTATTTAACCTTGATATCTTTAATGACATTTTATTTTATAGACATTAATATTGACGTTTGTATATTGAAATATACTACTTTCTGATTTACCTAGGTTGAGCCTCAATTTTGATGGTCAGTTTTAGAAGAAAATTCTTTAGTTGTAATTGGTTGACTTTAGGTTCATGGGTCATTCTTTGTTTGCTTTGTAATATTATTGTCAGTTTCAGGTCAACTTGAATAATGAAAAAGACATATTGTCTTGGTTGACATTTTTCCAGTTTTTTTCTTGCCTTGAAATATCTATCGATACGTTTGATACTTATTTGCTATAGTCAGGTCAGTTATTTTCCTTACTAATTAGATACCTTAGTTACTACATTATTCTTACACTAATTAATGTAAGTAATGTTCCGGAAAGAAGAGATTGAAATAACCACAAGCACGTTTAAAATTGTATTGAAATAAGATGTTAAAAGTTCTGTTGTTTTGATATATACATGAGTTTATTTTTAATTAAGTATGTATTTTGTAGAAATCTGAAAATTTAGCGATTGGACTTACTTTTTTACGTCAATGAATTTTATAAGCAATGATTTTATATGACCCCGCTGTTGACTCGTTGATTCTTTAAATGAAATGTGACGTCATAATGTGTGTTACGTTAAGGACTATATTTTATGTAAAAACGGTTTTGGAATATGAACAGAATTTAAATTTTAGATTTGAAACAATTAGTTTTGTTCTCCCTTTTTTATACCTGTTTTTTTATAAACTTATTACATGCATTTAAGTGAAGGTACAACTACCAGTATCACGTCTTAACAGGTGCATACGACCCGTGTCCCAACTCGTATACGCGTCTCGTAGTGATACGAATGTACACTAGAGGCTCGTAAGAGCTGTATCGATCACCTGACTTACCAAAAACTGTTTCAGAGATGACTTTTCTTGCAAATTTTGATATTATAGGCTAAAGAGTGTATGTGAAGATGATGTTTCTATGAATGTTACCATGTTAAATTTCAAGTCAGAAGCAATTTGTAGGACAGTTTCCGAGACAAAGTAGTTTATGTTTTTCACATAGATTACCATGGTGGCAGCAATCTTTAATTTTGTATCGAAACAAAAACGTAAAATTAGTAGAGAAACATCTAAGAAACAATTCATTATGCCAAGCGGTTTGTGAGGAAACAAAAATTGAAATTTCAGCCAATCAGAACGCATTTGTAGCTCTGGAATCCATGTTAAATTTCCTATCGCCTCAAACAACTCAAAATAATAAGATTACTGTCCAAGATTCATATTGCATTATTTGGTATAATTATGTGGAACAGTTTCGGAGAATAAGCTGTTTTAATAGTTTTCCTTATGGTCCTATGTTAAGCTGTGTTCCACAGTGGCCGCCATCTTGGATTTTTGATCGGCTAAAAAACAACAAAAAATTTGAAAAGGAATTTCTAAGGTACATTGCCGCAATATTCAAATCAATCTGCCAAGTGGTTTGTGAGAAGATTTTTGAAATTCAGAATACACTAGTACGACGCCCTGTTGAATTTCTAATTTGCTTAAAAACTCAAAATAATGAGCTAACTATCCTATCTTCATTTCTGCATAATTGGTCATAAATGTGTGGAACAGTTTCGTAGACTAAGCTATTTGTGTGTTTTTCCATAGGGTCCTATGTTAAGCTGTGTTCCACGGTGGCGGACATCTCGGAGTTTGGATCATCACAAAAACTCCACTTTGTAGAGCATATCATTTAAGGTACATTTATGTAATATTTCAAAATAATCTGCCATGCGGTTTGTCAGAACTTATTAGTGGCCTGAAAGCCATTTAAAAACTCAAAATAATAAAACTACTGTCCAAGATTCACTTTTCATTATTTGGTATAATTTTGTAGAACATTTCCGGAGAAGAAGCTGTTTTAATGGTTTCCCCCTAGGTCCTATTTTCAGCTGTTTTTCAAGGTGGCGGCCATCTTGGATTCTGGATCGCCTAAAAAAACTCAAACTTTGAAGAGGAACATATAAGGTACATTTCTGCAAATATTTCAACTCAATATGCCAAGCGGTATATGATAAGAAGATTTTTTAAATGCAGCCAATAAAAATGCATAAATGGCCCTGGCAGCCATGTTTAATATTTGGTTAACAGCAAAATCTCACACTTTGTTAAGAACCACCTAGTAAACATTCCTGCCAAGTTTTATTCCAATTAGCCAAGTGGTTTTGGAAAAGAAGACTGAAATATGAATAGTTAATTGCCGACGGCAAAGACGACTGCGACAGATGCAAAGTGATGACAATAGCTCACACTGACCCATTTTGTCAGGTGATTTAAAAAATGTCTGGACGTAATACAGGTAGTTGTACCTACACATAGTGTATGTAATGTGTATTTACTTAATTTTACGCAGGGAAACTAAAATTAAGCGTTGATTTTGACATCACAAAAGGACAATTGATGACTGAAGAACATGCCTGCACTATTATATAAAAATAACCCATTATTAACACTGCACAAGATACGTAAAAGCGAAATTTATAAACTGATACAAATTTAAAGCTCATGTGTAAAACAGATATACAATGTCTATTTCTACCATTAACTAAAACATCCTGCTTTAATAGCGATAGCCGACGGAAATGTTATGTCTTTTTAGTGTAAGATTTAGTATTTAAACATTACTTATCAAATAAAATTTGCTAATGCTAATTTTAAAAAGTAACTATTTTCCAGTTACTAGTTATATCATTGCAATCAGCACGTCAATGAACTTCTAAATACAGCTTTGGTTTTTTTCTCCCCTTGGTGAAACCTACAAATTTGATTTAGTTTGTTTGTTTGAATGGTGTTTTAACGCCACTTTCAGCAATTTTTCAGCTATTTCATGGCGTACAGTTTTTATTGGGGAGGCCTGCAAATTTGAGAAATAACAACTAATAGTATGGTAACTAAAGCAATGGTCCAGACCTGGTACGGATAATTCAAAAGAATATGACGGTAAACAAAGGTTTAATTGCATGTCCAACCTCCTGCTTCCATTTCCGTAGTTATTATACACCACTAGTCAGTAATAGGTCAGTTACGATAGCGCGTCATGCTTAAATTCTTAGAAAATCTGCAGCTGATATTTTTTTAATTAGACCGTATAATGTGTTCCCGTATTCCAGTTTAATATGACGTTTTTGTTCTTGAGATAATTTCTTATTTGTACGCTACTTCTGTATTTCCTTTTTCGGCCGGTGGGTGTCTTTATTTTAAATTGTTATGCAGCCAAAGCAATAATGTTTGTTTAATTCATACCTTATACTTCTTTAAAAAAATTGAACACGCATATATTGATTTTTCATTACATGTTTATGTTTGTATTGTTCTGTTTATTGTTTATGAGTACTAGAAGTTACTCGCATCGGAACATTTAAACAATAAAAATCTTGAGGAAGGAACATGAGCAAACATTACGAAAGAAACAAACTTCAATTCCTACAAAATGTTTTCAAAAGGAGTGACAGATAACTTCAGTTATTATGTCTTTTTTTTCACACACACACTTGTTCTCTTTCACTTAAAACATTATGTGTATCACAGTGTAAAAATAAATCCGAAACATTCCCCACCCAATTAGAATTCTTTATGCAGGAGGTGGTGGTTGTTAACTTCGTTTCTTACAAAGCCTGAGTCGTCATCAAGATTGTTCTTATTCATAGACTCCATCTGTATAGACAGGTTTTTTCAATTATCCCCCTTAGTTAAGATAGCCGCCGCTGAAGATCGTCATTATCGCGGCCGCCATTACATTCATGAAAGATGACATTTCTCAGTGGGATTACATTCACGTTTACAAAATGTATATATTAACTAAATGACCATAAAGTCTCCACAACAGGCGACTTTCATTTGCATACTAATTAAAAAGTTAATAATTATAATTAATGTGTTTTTTTCTCCATTTTTAAACTTCTGTCTTTACACTTGTAATACAAGTTGAACTTGTCATGCCCATTTTGCATCCTGCAAGTACTGTGTTTCACCAATATTACAATTTTGGTTGTTTTCAACCAATTATTTTTAACTATTTAAAATTAAATATAGTAATAATAAAAAACTGGACATTCAACAATATTTAATCCTGTATTAAGACAAATTGGCTAATGCAAAAATTATGTTTTAAAGAAGAAACGGGCACTGTTCCACTTAATATTTTATAAACTTTCAGTCTTATAGATCTTTCTACATGTACACTAACATTGGCGATTCGACTGGTTGGTTGCGATATCTTCATTCGAAAGTTTTGGTTTGCATTAACAGAAGGAATATTTAACTTTAACTTTACGGGAGGGGGGGGGGGTTGGGTAAATTGTAAACCCCCTATCTGCGATGGCCTCGTCGCCAGGTAGTAGGTAATTTAAAAACACACTATTTCATCAATATATTTGTCACTTTCGCGTCCCTCGAATGCTTTGGGAAATGTCCATGGATACTACAGTGTACTATTCTACAAGATATTTCACGGTAATGTGAGATTTGTAGTTGCTAAACATTTTGCCTCTAGTTTTCTAGTTGGAAGGTCTTGGAATGAATGTTTCAGCACAATCTATGATAACATAAGTTCTGGGATAATTCTCTCTACAAGATTTAAGGCAACAAAATCGAATTGTTTCACGCAGTAACCATGTAAGTTCGTCAATTTCTGTGCAAGTACAGATGCATCCAAGAGCTTAAGATTTAACTGGCTGAATACCAACCCTACGGGCTGAATTATAAAATAACAAGTACAGCCTTAGTCGCATAAAAACTGAAGTATTTCATCATCTACATCCATCTGAAACGAATGTCTCAGCCTCTGTTAATGTGAGAAAAAATCCTTTGTCACCCCTGTGTACATGAGCGAGTCACAGTCAGTTTGTATGCTTGCCAAGTGCAGTTATCACTCCTGTTTCTGTTTTAATCTGAACTCCCTTTTCGGCCGTTAACTAGTGTGAAATTTGTCTGCACGGACAAACAACTTGTTTTTTGTTGATTTTGACAAACTATCCCCACGGGTAGTCTCGCGTACGTTTTCTGGGCAGCCAAGTATATGTATTTATTTCGAAATCTTATGTCATGTCAGTTTCCATAGAGGAACATGATTCCTTTTAGTCCGAAAATCTCTCTGCCTTCCAACGCGTTTTTTAGACTTTGATGGTCCACACTCCCATAAAATTCTAAAAAAACATTAAACCATGTGGACGGCAGAGGATTCTCGGACGACATGTTAGTTATTAACGGCACAAGAATCACCACCACCATCCTGTTAATTTTTCTAAACTAGCTATTTTAAAAACAAAAATAGATATACGTTTACGCGCGTTTGTTATTGATAATCATTATACATGTGTTATAGCATGAGCAATTTATTCATGAATACTATGGCTGACGCACCACGTGACTCATTAATGGCAGCGCACATGCAGCGAGAGATAAGCGATTGATAAACCTGTCTATAGACAACAGTTCTTACATAAATTGTGTGGTAAAAAGATATGTGTTTGTCGTTAACGCATGTACCGGAAATTACCTACACAAGTTGTTAAACTCTGTATCGGTTTTATGATCCATAATCGTTAATTACCTGTAATAATTGATTGAATGATTAAATGATTAACGTTTCAATCTGTATCATGGTCTAAGACTTCTCGAATAACAAGTTTAAACATTTGATTTGTGGTTAAAAATCCATGCCGACTACAATTTTGCATGTCGTAAATATTTCTATGCCCATTGATTACCTATATTTATGTGTTCGAACTCATGGGTAGAGTTTATCTACATTTAGCAAAGATTTCCGTTTACCCCTGTTCAATGGACCGTCTTAATGCGAGCATTTACTATTCGTTGAATTCTTCACTATGGTTTTAAAATGAAGAATATTAATAACGGTGTCGCTCCGTTGCTTATTACGTATAGTGATTATGGGCCAAACAATAATACACGATATAATTTCCGTCCTATTAACAGCAAAGGTCATTTTGTATAATATTCTAAGATATACACACATTAGTTATACAAAGTTATTAACATTCATAAAACAAATTAACAGCGGAATTAAATCGTGCCAAGGAACTTCACTGATCGTATCATTATGGAAAAATAAGCTGATTTGTTAGTATCATTTTATCGGTATAAGCAAAGACAAATTTTTCAAACTCTTCTTAAATGCAAATGCGGAGAAACTTTTGGATCTCCTTTACGTAATATAGAAGTATATTGGTCAAATTTGAGAAATTTGCATTTATTTGTTCGAATTTTTTTAATCGTCGACGCATACCTTTAGTACCTTTAGAACACATTTTTATTAAAATAAAAATATCAAAAAAATATTGAGTATTAATTGATAAATATACTGTTCCAAAAAAAAAGAAATGAAAACAAACGCAACTGGCTTTTAAAGACTTTTGTAGATACATTTTAAATAAAGATTTAACAATGGTTTTAATTCAAAAATAATTACAGTCCGTCCTTAGAAATTGGTAAATAAAAGTCCGTTCATCACAGTTAAGAATACTTTTGGTCACGTTACGTCAATACGGTGTATGACCACCTCATTTGACAACACTGTTCTGCACCTCTTTTGTAATCAATGTAAATACGTACGTGGAAGTATTCTCCATTGTTGCTGCAACATTTGACAGAGCTGATAGATGTTCTGAGGCAGAGATTGACGATGGCGCCCACCTTTATTACACAAGTGTTCATGCGGATTCAAATCCGGGAGATTTGAAAGGTCATGGTAGCACAGTGATGATGTTCTGTCCAAGTTAAGCTCGTTATGTCTAGCCTAGCATTGTCCTGTTGGAACAACTCCCTCTGTCGTTCAATTAAGTGACGTTGGAGATTTTCGTGTCTGTACCTTTGATCAGTGTAATTGCCTGGGACGTATATCAGTTATGTTTTATTGTAATTAAAGAGATTGACGCCCACAACATAACGCTACCTCCACCCAAGGTATCCACTTTCTTGACACAGAAGGAGAAATGCTCAATCCTGTGAAAAACGTTAGCCAATTTTCAAGGCGATAGAATTGATGTGCACTTTTAGCGAGCCACTGTGCACATTTATTAGAATGCCAATTCAGATGAACAAACTTTTAAAATTGGAACTTACCTTAACATACAAAATTTGCATTTATAGTTTGTTTTTATGTAATATTTCGGTATTAGTCACCTGGTTACTATATGTTTTAACTTGGTAAGATATTTTTAACCATGTCATACCACTTTTTTACCAAGTTATACACAGCGTGTAAAAGCAACTATTTCGTATATATTGTCTAGAATATTTTTATACTGCAAGAATCTCATTTCATTCTGCGTGTTTACAATTTTACACTATAGGTTGGTTAGCTCGTTAGAGGATTTTTATAAGGTGAATATGTTTCCAAATCCCTTGTATTTCTTAAATTCATGAATTCTATTGTTGATTATTTGTAAACAAAAAAATAATTTCTAACCTAAGTGTATATTGATAGGGATAGTTTGTGCCTATCCATATCGTTTATTGTCGTAGCTTTGAATTCGTACCCATTGTTGCATTATGTTATGCACAATTTTAACATCTTAAATGTGTTTAATTACATAAATTCTAATGTTGAATATTTATAAACAAACTAATTTATATACTTAATGTATTAATAGGGACAACTCGTCCCCATCCATATTGCTTATTGTCGTGACTTTGTATTTGTGAACATTGTTTTATTTTGTTATGTACCATTTAAACATAAAACATGTCGATTAATTAAAGTTATGTATACACGAAAAAAGGAAGGCAATACCTTAGTATAACGGTTCCAGCAGCTGCTGGTTCCTGCGATAAATGTTCCAAACAATGATGTTCCGCGGTCTGAATTATTTGCTAAAGGACTATCAACTTTAGGTTATGAATGAAACAGTAATCCATATCACACCCTTTATTGAGTTGACATGGACTTCCAGTCTGTATAGCTCGACAATTTTATTTCATTGTTTTCGTTTAACATTTACATTTTACTTTTTTTTACTATTTGTTTTTAATTTACATTTTTTTAATTCTTTTTTTTTAATTTTCATTTTTTCTTAATTAATATTTATTCAAAATTTGACAATAAAAGGAAACTTAAAAGATAAAAAATGTGTAGTTTTGAATTATTTTTTTTTTAGTTAAAAGTTTCAAAAAAATTAATTTTTAAATGTATATTTTTACTTAATTTTAAAACTAAAAGTATATATTATTTTTAAATTGATACACAATTTTTAAATTACATTTTTTTACGTTATTGTTTTACAATGTTTTTAAAATAATGTTGGCTATTAATGTGTATCAGGGAAAAAAGCAACCGGAAAATATTAAATATGAAAACCACATTTTAATTTGCAATCATTTATATATTTTTCGTCTGTGCACCCGCCCATATTGTATCAGTAAAAATTTCATAATAAAATCAACGCGGAACGAATATCCTGATCTATATTTAGTAGTGTAGCGTCAATATACGTAAAAGTAAATATTTGTTAAAAATAGGACAAGGCGTATGGCTGTAAAAGACAGAATATTATGTAATATTATGTAATTCGCGCGATAGGCTTAGCCAATCAGAATTATAATACAACATACTATATTTAGGCGTTTCGTCTTACTGGGGTTCAAAATTCATACTCCTACATTCTTTAATAAATAGTATACATTTTGATTTATTATAATACCGAATGTTTCATTCCACATTTAAACATCTATATTTTAAATTCTAAATTCTTTATTCATAATGTTTGTTGACCCTATCTAAAGAATGATTTCTTCATTCAAAATTAGAAATGTCTTATTCACTTATGTTTTTTATCACAAAAAATGAATTATATCCGAATCTACTATTTAGTACTAAGAAAATACATAATTATATATTTTTATAACCATCTTAGTACTAAATATAGAAATAAAAAAAAAGAAGAATTTATTTTAAAACCAGATTAGAATTACTTACTCATACAGATGTTTCTATTTCGAAATCTCAAAATCTGTACGCATTTTTATGCGGAACAGTCAAAAGCATTTAATCTTGATTGCGTTTTATTACTTTTGTCCTTACCATGGACATTCGACATAGCGATGTTTGAGCTCACCGGGTTTGTGCACTACTTTACGTCTACCAGTAGACTTGCAAGAGGAAAAGTGGTAGTGTTTGAAACATTTATTATTTCTGATTGCAGGCGAATGCAAAATAAATCTTGAAGGTAATATCACTGTTCTTAATACAATCAATGTATCATTACAACGCCCTCTATATAAGCAACCATTGTGTTAATAATGTCTACTATTTTTTATAAACTGTGTATAGTGTGTGTATCATTTCATCTTTCAATACATTATGTATTTCCTACATTATCTTTTTTTTTATTACTGTTAGATTTCTAAAAGTTTTAAATCGCTATTCCACAATTCACTACTTCAAAAATTCATGAGAGGTTTGAATATGCTTAATGTTTTGAGTTGTATTTATTTAATACATAAATTATGTAGTCAGGATATTTATAACCAACAATATCTAACATAGATATCATTCATGTTCGTGACTTTGTGACTGTGTACATTGTTTCATTCTGTTATATACCTTTAAACAAAATATTTTAAAGATCGACAAAAGTTATGCTTACACAGCAGAGGATGGCGGTACCCCTTATGTAACGATTGCAGATTTACTGTTAGAAGCTGCGATAAATTTCCAAAAAATGATGCTGCCGTATTCTGGTCGTCTGCTGGAGAGCCCAATTCTATTACGTACTCTGAACTTTTAAAAAAATCCGAATTATTTGCCAAGGGTCTGTTAAAATTAGGTTATGATAGAAACAGCATAATAGCCTTTGAAACACAGATTTCTCCAGAATGGATGACAAGTACTTTTGGAACACAAATGGCGGGATTTATACCATTGCACTTTTCTATCGGCAAGGAAACAGGCGAGGATGTTGTAGCTTCCTGGATTAGTGTCAAGAAGTGTGTGGCATTAATTGCTGCTTCTTCAAGTTTAGCGATATGTCGGAAGATTGCAGGGCATTTAAATGGAGAAAATACTGACGCCTTGATTCCAAGCTTCAAAATGTTATCATCATGAACACATTTGATGGTAACTTTCTTGACATTGCCAAAGTAATTGATTCTGGAAAATCCCCACAAATTTATGCAGATGACATTTGTGCAATTTTCTTAATTTCAGGTAGCACTGGATTTGCAAAAGCAGTTCCATGGACACATCGTAACTTGATGCTAAATGGCCTCGAATTTGCACAAATTGCTTCAGATAGAATCAGGAGATGCATTTTTTAGTTATTTTCCTTTCGGTTGGCAAGAAAGTTATCCAATAACATCGTTATGTCACGGAACAACCATAGTTACCTTCACGGACATAAAAAATCTCAATTCGGTAGAGGAAATCAACTCTATGACCATCAGAGTATTGAACAGTGACAAATGCGTATCGGCAAGACTACTTGCACCGGCTATTTTTGATCTTGTTAAAAGGGAACATATCACGTGTAACTCATTTCCTTTACGCGTTGCGTGTACAATTGGGCTACCAGTGGATTCAATGTGTTCACGTATTATTGGCCAAAAGGCTAAGACATTTGCAGTAGGATACGGTTGTACTGAAATGGGAATTCTTTGCGCTACTTCTGTGAATTCATCTGATGATTACGAAAATTATGCAGTAGGAAAGCCAATTCCTGGCACAGAACTAAAAATAATAGATGATAAATGCCTAATTTTACCACATGGTACTTCCGGGGAGATTTTTGTTCGCACTAGAGATGGATTTCTGGGATATTTGAATGCTAAGGAGAAAAGTGACATTTCTTTTGACTAGACTGGATGGTACAAGACGGACGACATCGGACTAATGAAACCAGACGGTAGTGTCCTTTTAACAGGCCGGAAATCCGATATGATGATCATTGCAGTTGAATTAGTGTCACCGTCGTATTTAGAAGGCATTCTTAAGGAGCATGAAGCCGTCGCAAATGCGTTCGTACATCCGATCCATGACCAAGGAACATTTTAACAGGCATACGCAGCAATAGTTCTACGAACTGGAGAAAGTGCAACAAAAGAAGAATTGAAGTTGTTCGTGAAGAAAAAGAGAGGTCGATACGTTGAAGGGTTTTTAGCAACTCGACAGGTATCAAAACATGTTTTATTCTTTGATTCGTTTCCTACAACAAATAGCGGAAAATTGATAGGAAGGCACTAACAGCAGCAATGAGAAAGCGACTAAAAAATTAAATTAGGAATACACTTTTGTTTGTATTTGTGATCGAATTTTTTTTCGACTTTGCGACACATATTATATACGTTTAGTGAAATAGTCCAGTGAACATCGGGAAAAATTTATTTAATGCAAGATATAAAGTAAAAATGCTGCCGGATATATTTATTGATTAATTTATTTATATATTCTGAAAGGTGAACAGTATTATATCAATAACTTTTGTAAACAGAAAACGATTATATAATATTATTATTATATGCGTCAATTTCATATAGAGAGTGTTTGTGTTGTTGATTAAAATACCACTACTGGCCGTTTTGTAAACGCAAATTTAAGCAGTTTTTCAGCTATAGAAGGCATCTGGTTTGTTATCGGTGGAAGTCGAAGTTCTCATTAAAAACCCCAGAACGTCTGGAGGAAAACGTCTGGAGGAAAACTGTTCAGTTAAGGTAAATATCAAGCACACCCTAATTGATTAAACATATTGTATTGACAAAATTGTTTCAAAAGAATGGGACACAAGTCATCACAACTTACATAGGTTCTTTGCTAATAATATAACTTACAGTGTTACAGTACAATCAGCAGTACAGCAATATATGTACAGTAGCAACATAAAGACGATTAAAATGTAAAACACGTTAGACTACGTGAACAAGCATTAGGTTGTGTTCTTCAAATATCTTAATTAGAAATAAACAACATAAAAAACGACAGGAAAGTAGGAGAAGAAAAGAGAACAATTACTAAAGACCTTATCATTGTGCTTCAATGAGTTTTGTCTGTCTGTACCATTGAACCGATTAATACATTTTTGTGCTCTGCTCATTACTCAAAATGTAACGAGGGCAGTAATGCTCGGAACCACAGCCTCCGTGTTGACGTTATCAATAGTCAATGAGAAATTACATTGATTGGCCTTGACTACATAGTTCAATATTATTTAAACGATTTTGTTAATTATTCATATCTAGTTTGAAAAAGATATTTGAAACCTCATGCAATTATTAATTTGTGTTGCTTACTTGATTAGGTTGATTTATGACCTTTGTAAAATATCAATATATATTTATATATAGGCATACACATAGTGTATATCTATATGCAAAAACCTTTTATCGAAGATATAAAGGAATATACCAATATCGGTTGATCCAGTATAATTAGATCTATATAAACATATCAATGTTGGTGTGTCTCTCTATAAGCATACTTTTATCGTTGGATCTATATAAACATATCAATGTTGGTGGATATCTATCAGCATACCAATATTGGTGGATCTATATGAACACACTCATGTTGATGGATCTATTAAAACATAACACTATTGTTGGATCTAAATAAAACATATCAATGTTGATTGATCAGGGATGTATATAAACATGACAATATTGGTGGATCTAAATAAACATAACAATATAAAAGGATCTATATCGACATACCAATATTGGTAGATCTATATAAACCGACAAATATCGTTAGATCTATATAAATATACCAATATTGGTGGATTTATATAAGCATAAAAATACTGGTAAATCTATATAACCTACCAATCGTTGCAGATTTTTGAAAATATACCAATATTGGTAGATCTATATAAACATACCAATATTGGTGGGTCTTTATAAACATACTAATGTTGGAGGATCTATATAAACATACTAATATAGTACATCCATATAAACATAACAATTTTGGTAGATCTATATAAACACACTAATATAGTAGATCTATATGAACATAACAATTTTGGTAGATCTATATAAACACAATAATATAGTAGATCCATATAAACATAACAATTTTGGTAGATCTATATAAACACACTTATATAGTAGATCTATATAAACATAACAATTTTGGTAGATCTATATAAACATAACAATTTTGGTAGATCTATATAAACATAACAATTTTGGTAGATCTATATAAACATACTAATATAGTAGATCCATATAAATATACATTATTGATTGATTTATATAAACATACCAAATACCAGTATTGGGGGATCTATGTAAACATACCAATATTTGTAGTTTTTAAAAATATACTAATATTTATAGATCTATATAAACATACCAATATTGAAGATCTTGTAGATCTTGGTAAATTTTGGAAAACATACCATTATTAATAGATCTATATAAACATAATAATATTGGTGGATCTATTTGAATATACCAATATTAGTGGATCTATACAACCATGGCTATATTGTTGGATCTATGTAAACATACCAGTACCTGTGGATCTATATAAACATACTAGTATTGGTAGATTTTTGAAAACATACCAATATTGATAGATCTATATAAACAAACCAATATTAGTGGATCAATACAACATGGCTATATTGTTAGATCTATATAAACATACATTATTTAAATTCCAAAGTTTTTTTACTTGCAAATTTAAAAAGTGTTGATGGCCTTAGCCAGATTTGTTGCAATGTGTGACACATACTTGTGTCGATGTCGATAAGTAATATGATTTTACTTTGAGTGTCAAGGTGGCCCGGACAAGACTGTAGAAGTCTATGAAATCCTTGAATTAAAACGCTGTTGATCAATTATCGTGGTTTCTGCTACACAACCACCTTTGTTGTCCCCAGAAACACAAAAAATACAGTTCTAATTTATTCTTTTCTCAGTTTTCGCTTAAGTTTGGACGGGTTAAAAAGGTGTGTAAATTTCATATACAACAAATAACAAATAGCTACGCAATTTCTCAGATACGATCGACCATTTTCGCTGAGTCATAGGTAGTCTTTCCTATTCGTGAATTTGAATTTTTCCTAGACATGACAATGAATAACCCGACGGGTGTCTAATTAGAGGCAGATATTGCTTACCCGTCCGAAGCACCTGAGTGCACACATGGTTTTTATTGGGTTCGGGTTACTCTTTTTCTGCTTTATTTGTGTTTTTTGTTTTTTTTGTGTTGCACTGTATATGTGTGTCTATTTGTCAGTTGATTTTCATTTTTTGTTTTTCGGTCTATTTCCTTTGCTATTTTTGTCCTAAAGCTAACACGCATACTAGTGAAGTCCCTATTCAGTGACCAACCAACATAAATTAACCAACTGAAAAGATTAAACATATATTGTTTTATTACAACTAGCTTTCTAATTGGTTAAATATTGAGAGCGAGGTACATTGTAGTCCAAAATACAGTTACAGTTACAGTTAGTCCACATAAATGAGGCGCATTTCTATGAAAACAGCCCACTTTGGAGATACATCCCGCTCGCAAAAATCAAGTATGGTCATACATGTTCAGTTGTTGACTTATACTAGAATATTTTATTGTTACAACTATTTGTGAAATAAGAAGAATACAAACTTGTCGCAGGAAAATGTTTTCTTTTTGTTAAATTGAATGTGTTGTTGGAAAAATTGTATTTTTTTGTTTTTACAATTTGTTCTTGTGGTTATTGTCTTTTTATTTATAGCCATCATGTATATTACAGAAAGAATATATGAATGTATCTTTGATAATAGTATATTTTTGTACATTTATTTTCTTATTGCTACTTCTTTGAAACCATGATAGATAATTAGAAACGTTTGTTGGAACAAATATTTACCTTGTAAAGGCATAACTTTTGAATTTAGAGGGAATTGGACTTAATGTTATACGAGTTATCGCGCATTCAATCAATGGATTATTAGTTTTTCATACATAACTCAATAACTTTTAATAACTTCTATCACAGTTCACGTTGAAAATGCTCACAAGATCAAGGTTATGTATTAGTCTTTGACATTTGTAATTTTCATAGATTTTGAAATAATTTATCTTCCTGAAATTGTGTATTTATAATTACGAATAAATTTAGAGATGTAACGACAAGCTTTATCAAAATTGTATAGGCGTTATTTCTCTTAAAATGCTCAAATCTGTAGCAAATAATGCTAAACAAAACAAAAATATTGAACACAAGGTTATAATTCGTCAACTTGAAATGATTATAAAGTTAGAATTTCCTCAGGTAAAAATGTTGAGTCCTAATTTCTGATGTTGTTATTTATTAAGATATTGAAATTCATCTTCGTCATAAAATGTAAAATTTATAATAACGAGTAACCTAGACATGTTGTGATAAGTTTTATTAACATCTTATTGGAGTGTATTCTATTAGAATCCCTTTCTCTATCTAATAATACAGAAAAAAGGCAACTATTTATTGCAGTCATAACTGTCAATATGTTATATTCATTTTGTTAGCCCTTACTCAAGGTAAAAAGAAACATGCAGCGTACTAATTTTTGACATTTGTTATTTATCAGATTATTGCAATTATTTTTGTACCGGGGTTTATTAATTATTACGAGCAAATATAGACATGCTTGACAGGTTTCAGCGATATTTTAAATGATCTCTCTTAGATTGTTTATCTCTAGCCAATAATAGCAAGAAGCATCGCAGATGCAAGCTTTACGGTTACATGCATGTAAACAAAAGTTAAGTGATCCATATGATTGTTTGTTTGAATGGTGTTTTAACGCCACTTTCAGCAATTTTTCAGCTATTTCATGGCGTCCAGTTTTTATTGGGGGAGGAAGCCGGAGTACCCGGAGAGAACCCCCGACCTGCGGTAGGAAAACTGGCAATCCTTGTCAATTAAGATTGGAGTCGAGTACACCCTGCCTGCAGTGAGAATCGAACCCGCAATCTCAGTGTTGACAGCCCACGTGATCAATAGTAGACGAACTACCTTGACCACTCGGCCACCGAGGCCCCTATGATCCATATGAACAAAACCATTTAAGATGGTGGCTGAGCTATAAGAAAAAAATATTGTAGACAAGCACTAAAATTAATTTAAAAGTAGACAAGACAGACAAAAAAAGTTGATATCGATAAAATTGAAGTGCTTAGTTTTTTTAAAAATAACAACAAACTTGTCAGACATTTATTTGCAATCTCAGACATGCCGATATTTTTTACATTTTGCGACGTCACCAAAACATAAAAAAGACGTCACGTCAATGGAATGCAGAGGCACTGTTAGGGTGAGAGTGCTCTGAAGTAACGTCATGAACCATAAAAAATGCTCGCGTTTAGGCTGTGCCTATATTCATATTAAAGGAATTTCAAAAAGTATTTATGCATAGACAAAATGTATCAGCTTGTAATGTTTCAATTGTTGACTTTCCTCAAGGTAAAAAATGTGACTAATTTTTGATATCTAAGATATATATATGATTTTTCTGCTTAAAATGTTTTATTAATAACATTTTAGTACGACTAGTATTAGCGACTTTTTATAAGAGGTTCTAATATTTAGTAAAAATACTGAAAAAGTTATCACAAAGTTTTAACCTGTGTATTCTTTATATTTCGTTACCATTCTCGGGGTCAATAAAGATGTCACGTCCTATATTTTGACCTTTCTTAATTATTAAGATATTGAGACGACTTGTATGTAATGACGATTAAATTAAGACATGTCGCGACAGTTTTTGTAACATGCAATAGGGGTTTTCTCTCTTAGAATGTTTATATACAACAAATAAAATATCGAAAATTTTTATAGAAATTATAGAAAATATAAAAACATTTGTCGAAAAGTCAAACCCTGTCAACTTGCATTTTTTATACACAAGGTGAGAAAACATATACTGCGCTAATTTTGAATCCTTGTTATTTATTACAATAAGTTATTTTTAACTATTACTGCATTATGATGCGTTGATTTAAACATGTCACGACATATATTCATTACAAATAAGAAATTTTAATTATTTTTAATTTAATCACGTAGTACAAAATTGTAAATTAAAATGGTAAGACCCTCGAATATTCAATAAAACAGTCAACCTTCATAATAAACCTTTTTCTTTCACTACTTTTTTCAAAGGTCATCATTTTAGAACTTATTTTTGTGGACCAAATACGTTTCCTTATGGAGTTATCTCCCTTACCGGTATTATCATTATAACTCGTAAACCTTCAGACTTACAGAAAATCCAAAAGTTGAAAAGCATTAGGCCCACTTTTAATGCATGTTTTAATATGAATAAAAGTGTCCTTATAGGAGTTATGGCCCCTGACAACAAATTCCTTTCCGTAAAAAAAGATTTTTGAATACCGTACAACCGTAAAACCTCCATCATTGGTCCAAGATACCAAATAATGCATTGACTGATGCCAAGATCAAAGATAAAATAAGAAAATACATCTCTCATCGAGATAGTTATTTAGTATAGGGGTGCGAAATTTTCGACGAACCGTTTTCGAGTTATGTACCTGTATCTATTTCTGTTTGTCAGTGTTTTGGCTCATAACTTGAAAATGGTTAGAAAATATAGTAAGTTTCTAGGTGTAACATAGTCACCAAGTCAAGATCTTCAATTTAATACCATTATCAAAAGATTATGATGGTCACTAAAACTAATCGTGTTTACTGAATAATTCTTTAACAGTGAGAGATATATTAAACATGTAATATTTATACGAAAAGGGCATCAATTTGGGCAACCATATACTGTTAGAATCAGGATGACGTATTTTAATTAAAAATGTTAATATACCATCGTTAGTGGCATTTTAGTAACGGCAAATAAGTCCTTAACAGGCATTTATTGACTGATTAACTGTCAATGAATGAATTATGGAACATAACTAAACCGAAAAGATCAATGTCTGATTGTGAAATTCGAATTGACTCTTTTGTTATGTAGTTTAGAGCTGGACCGGCTCTGGAGCTAAATATAAAGCTGTGTGTGCAACTGTTTGTTGTGTTTTTAAGCTCCAATATTTAAAATTATATGTTTTGCATAAATCACTGTATGTAAATTATTGCACAATATGAAAAGTATTTTCCTTATCAACTTTGAAAAGGACATTATGGAACAACACACTAAGTTTCTAGTTGTTTTTAAGTTATAAGAAAACACGAACGTCGTGTCAATAATTAATGGGAAGAGCGATTAATCAAATTCAGGATTCACAATTCATAGATTGAGTTTTACTACATTTACAAAAGTTTCTTAACTAATACCGTATATAATTTTATATCCTAATTTGTGAAAGTAACATAATTATGTTAAACAAAAAAAAATTCTGATATATAGGTAATGGTATTGTATTTGACTTTTTCAAGCAACATCTGCCGTTCCTATAAATAAGTAATTGAATGACAAGCTATGGTAGGGTGGGAGAGAGGGGGGTGATTTTTTTTTTAGGTCGATGGGGTTTTTGTTTGAAATATTTGTTCAAATACATCTACTTACCTGTTAAGTTAAAGTAAACCACCCTACTTCTGAGGCCCGCAAATAATAATTTTTTTTTTCTTTAATTCAGACGGTAAGTGCAAAACTATCAGGATACATTAGGCGATAAAATAACTGTAGTTTAGGATCACCAAATACTGGGAACTAATCGCGAGATTGTACGAAAGTAGAATGAATGAAATCTAAATGGTCAATTAACATCTAAAACAAAGGACACCACAAAATTACAAGGACAAATACACAAGACAAAACGATGAAATCACGAAACACAACGTAGAGGATAAAAAAAATTGGGTAACCTGAATTCCGTTAAAGAAATGGAATATAAATGTATTCCCTGACAAGTTTAGAAATTGAACCATAATAGTTACCGTAGCGCCTTTACTGTACATCAGCATAAATAAGATAAATATGTTGAGAGTAACTTATTAATATGGTCTACAATTAGACTGGAAATTGTATCATTACTTCTGGTTAGATGTTCGTTCTACTGGATATTGTTTCAATATGTAGACTTCCGGTTAGATTTTCGTTCTACTTGACATTGTTTCCGTATTTAGATATCCGGTTAGATGTTTGTTCTGCTGGAGATTATTTCAGTATGTAGACTTTCAGTTAGATGTTTGTTCTGCTGGAGATTATTTCAGTATGTAGACTTTCAGTTAGATGTTTGTTCTGCTGGAGATTATTTCAGTATGTAGACTTCCGGTTAGATGTTTGTTTTACCTGGTATTGTTTCAGTATGTAGATTTCCGGCATGTCCAGCAAAATTTTACATATAGCTGAAGTTGAAGGAACTACCTTAACCACTCGGCCACCTAGGTTCCCATACAATCTCTTACACTTATGCAAACGTCTTAAGGTATCCGGACAACAATTGACCACGCGATCATATTTGATGTCCCGGATGTACATTGGTTTTTAATGGGGCAGACCTCGGTAATGTTCGGAAATACTATTTGTGTAACTAACTTTTTTTGCTGAAAACTGCAAACACTGACTCAAATTAAAACAATAAAAGAATTTGTATCATAAATTAGCAAAAAAGTGTTTTAATAGAGCTGTATATCTTGGTCGAAAAAAAAATAAGCGGTAGCTTCAATTATGGGTCGGATACCTTAAAAGAATCAATTAATCTTTTTTTAAAGAGTTGGCCAGCGCATCCCCTGGTGGTCAATATGGAATTCCCTCTCCTGCTGGGGATGTTGGGGGAAGCGGTTGTCAGGTTATAATATGGAAATAATGGCCCATACTAGTAAGTAATCGTTTGTAGAATTCCACGATAAAGACCCAAATTGAAGATTTGAAAAGGTTCATTGCAGCCGCTGGAAAACACTGAATTATTCGCCCCTTACCATAACAAATATTGCAAATAGTTAAATATTTTAAAGTAGAAGTCGTATCTTGCGTCGTAGAGTTTAGTTAATATGGTTTTCTATGTGATTATATTCTGAGGCGCTTTAGATAAGAGGTCGATTTCATTGGATCTGTGGGGTCAGTGCTCTCAAACTCCGTAGGATTAAAAAATGTAAGTAAAAGAAAAAAACTCAAAGCCAATAACTCATATGCAAAACGTAACAGACGTTCAGAGCTTAATAAGTGCAAAATGTATTTATAAAAATTTGGAGAAATAAATTTACTGAAAGTGATAAATAGCTTTTGTTTCTGCGATGTTTTGTTCTGTGATTGTTATTGTTTGCCTATGGTTTTGTATTAGCGATTTGGACTTATAGATTTGATTATCTTTTCGCTTCCTCCATAAAGCAATGCGACACATAATTGACCCATAGAAATGCAATGTATCAAAAGTTATTTAAAAGAGCAAATCTTTTTTGTAGTTCATAAGGAATTTCTGACTTCATAAAAGCTCTACAACATCTAACAGATTATGATTTTAAATATTTCTGAGTTTGAAGCGCCACTGATAAGTTTTGATTGGAGTAAACGCGCGTCTGGCGTAGTAAACTATATAATCTTGGTATTGTTTTTTTGTCAAAATTTATAAATGCTTTTATCTGAAAACAAAAACGAAATTACAAAAATAACTTGTTATTCATTAATTTAGCTCATCCGCGCATGTTATTGTTTCAATATTAAAAGGAATGATTTCAGACACAGAGAAAACCAGCAATGAAACCTTTTTACATATTAGCACTTAAGATTCTGCCTCTTTTCATCCCGAGTAACAGTACAGAGTATGTTTAACAAAATACAGTGGATTAATTGTAGAAAGTGCATCGATTGTATGTTAAGCGAGTGAAAATCTTTAAAATACATATCCACAATGCATATAAAATATACTCTTAAAATATTTATTTACCGCGTCAGAAAAAGATATTTAATATGACAAAAAGATTCTTGATGTATTTTGTGTCATCCTTCGCCTCCAAGCTAGAGCTAAAAGTATTGTAATGATATACGACCAGATCTGATTTCAGCGCGAAGTAAAAAAACCTTATTGATATCTAGATATCAGAATTTCAGTATGTAAGTATGTCCGATATCAGGATCTCAGTGTGTGAACAGGCTCCAATATCATAATGACCGTTTGTAAACAGGCCCGATATAAGAACCTCAAAATGTTAACAGACCCGATAAAAGGATCTTAGTATCACAATATCATAACAGGCCCATGTAAGGATCCCAGTATGTTTGCAAGCCGATATCAGAATCTCAGTTAACAGGCCCAATATAAGATGTTTATTGTGGTAATAGGCCCGACATTATAGATCCCATTTTGCAAACAGGTTTGGCATCAGGGGCACAGTATGTTATGACTCATATGAGACTCCTAATGAGGTAACTAGGTTGATATCAAGATCTCAGTATTTTAACAAGCCTCACATCATGATCAAAGTATGTTAACTGGCCTGATGTCAGACCCAGAGCTGACGCTCTATTGTTGAAAGATCTCAGAATATCAACTGGCCTGACAACATGATTTCAGTACCCGATTACTGTATGTAACTTGCCTGATATCAGCCCTTGGGCCTAAGCTTTCTTGTTGATAGCATATCAGTATATTAACAGGGCCGATATCAGAATCTCCGTATGTAAGCATGCCTGAAATCAGGATCTTAACATGTTAACACCATGATAGCTTGATCTCAGTACGTTAGATTTAGCTTAATAATATTTTTCTTAAATGTGCAAATAGGCTAAGACACAAGTCAGAAAAACTTAGAAAAGTCTTCTTCAAATATACAATATGTTACAAAAGAACGTTCATGAAGCATGCATACAATTTAATTTAAATTTTAGTATAGGTGTAAGATAAGATATTTATTTACAAGTAGAAAGAGGGAAGGTATAATGAAAGAAACGATATTGTAGATAAATTGTATTAAAGAAAAATGATGATGCGATGTGTGATTAAAAAACCTTGTGTTTAATGCATTACACAATATGGAATTTTTCTGTACCCTTTGATATACTCAAATACATATTTAAAAACTTGTTCGTTCTGTTCGGTGGACAATGACTGGTTACCTGATGTTAAAAGTTATAGATTTATTGGACAGTAATTTGACAGCTATGCAAGGTTATAAAATAATATGTCTTCAATATTAGTATATTTAGAACATGCAAAGAAATAAGGATACGAATATTCACGGTCAGGTCCACAACGACAGGATGAATCAGAAACAATATTAATTCTGTAATGATAAGCTAGGTATCTTAGTTGGGTTAGGACAATATTTAATTTGCGCTGTCCATATTCATAATGATTTGCAACTTTTCAAAGTTTTTAGTTCGGATTTTAATTTAAAGATTGATTCGACATTACGGATTGACGTACCTACGATATCCCACTGTCTAATACTTGATGGTATGAAAAATTCGTTTGTCAGGGACAGTCTACAATAGGTTGTCATAATGTTATTACGTTACCCAAGGGATACACGGACGTGCTTTTTAAAGATGATGGTATTACATTACAAAGAAATGCTGGTGCAAAACTATGTTCTATATTATAAAACATTTGTAGTTTACTACGTTTTCTACGCTTAGCCAATGTCTACCATCAAATTGCGGTAGAAAAGTTAATATAATTGGTAAAATTTGGTAGGACCGTGACGACTCGAGCAGCCTCTGGCAACAATTGCTCAAGTTTATTGCAGTAACCTACACCAACGTTACACCAATTTTCACAGGCATACTCAAAAAGTGGTCTTATGAAGACTAAATACATTTTTCAAGATGTTTTCTATTTAATTTATATTTAATTCTCCCGAGTACGTTCAGGTGCATAGAAACACTACATATAATATTTTCAATATGTATGCTCCACTTAGCAACACTGCTAAAAGTGACTTCTAGATGTTTATAAAATTTAGTAACTGGAATATCAGTGTCATTTAGTGGTAATATTTGTGAATAACATAATTTCTGTTTTGTTAAGGTTAAACTACATTTACAGTTTTTTACCAATCGTTCAGCTCTCTGAAATCGTAATCAATTACATATTGTGTCTGTGAAACTTGACGGCTAAAGTAGCTGAACGACGTGTCATGAGCAAAACGTCTGCAAACAGAAACAAGATTTTCAGCTATATCATTATTATATATAACAAATAATAATGGCCCTAAACCAATCCTTGAGGACACAGCAAAGCTTCGATGACGATTGCTTGATAACTACTTTCTGCTGCCTATCATATAAAAAAGCTTTAAACATCTAATAAATTTTCATTCACACCATACGATTTTAATTTGTATAATAATCCTTCATGCCAAACTTTGTCGAATGCTTTGAAAAAATCCCAGAAAATAAACAGTCTATTTCTCTCTTCTCGAGTGAATTTAATACACAATTATATATTTCCAACAATTAATGGAGTGTAGAACAGTTAGGAAAAAAGCCAGACTGATATTTATATATTACATTATTTCTTTGCATGTGGCATAATACATATTAATAAATAACACGTTTCATTATCTTCCCTACGCAGCTATTGGGGGATATTGGTCTATAATTAGACGGTATTTAACTGTCGCCCTTTTCGAAAATTGCAATAATATTTGTAGTTTTCCAACTAGATGGATATTTCATTGGTCCATATATTTATTAAATTTTAATAGAAGTGGTATTGCTATTTTTCAGGACACATTTTTCACATGTTATGACTTATTATGTCTGGCCCTGAAGCTTTATTGGGTTCTAAAATTGTTATTATGTCAATAATTTCTTCTGTACCGATTACAATATTATTTAAATGTATATTTGTTCTAAGTTTAAAATCCATGAGAGTTCATTCATTGTTGAACCATGGCTTAACATTTTTTTGTATTGTAACTATTTTAGATGGAATGCTTTCGCTAGCGATTTCAAGAAACGTGTTGGTAACTTCGCATTTTGTCGACGTCCTCGACATGAGAAAAAAAGTCTAATTCAATTTGTAGAGCTCAATTTTTAGAATATTTTTCAATATATGTTTTACCATAAAACCATATTTCACATTGAAATGAATGTGATATATATATCTAGAACAATCTAGGAATATTATTGTTGCATCATGATCACTTACAGGAGGTACTTTGAAAACGTCCGAAAATGCATTCTGGATTAAATAATTTATAATAATTAGGTCAAGTAATCTACTACTGTTATCAGTCATCGAGTGGGCTTATCGATTACATTCGTTTAATTGAAAAGTTTCATTGTTTAAATTAATTTACTATTGTAATCATTAAATAAATCAGAATTAAAATCACCCGCTATCACAATGCTTTCATTTATCCCGTAGCCTAAACCTATTGCATGATTAAGTCGTGTCTACTACTCATTGTCCGTCCATTCGTGTCGATAATTGCAACAAATTTCTACCCGAAGTGATTCACCGGTTTTGTTTTCGAGTGCACCTTTACGACATTAATAAGTAAGCTACAGCCAGATTTGTTGCGATCCTTACAAATTACAGTTGTTGAAAATGAATCAAGATGCAAGTCTTCATTACATATAACTGAATCTACGTGGGTTTCATTTATAGTAACTATATCAAACTCATCCGTAAAATTTTCGAGAAATATATAATTTACATATTGAAATTGAATTCTTTGAGATATTGGATATAGGGTTAGTGATATTATTTACTCTGGGACCAGGATTTTTTCAGCATTTCCAATGACAAAGATCAAATGTAAAACAAACAATAGAAAAACAGCATTTACATTTCGATTTAAATTTTGAAGTAGGGAAAGGGAGACTACCAGTAATGATAATGAAATTGGTGAGTTGTATGAACTTACATGGTAATTTACTTTGACATGTATTTGTTTGTAGTGTATACGTAAATGAAATAAACCGATGGCCGCCCTGTACAATTCAATGCAATTATCCATTGGGGTTTTATCGTAATAATGGTATTCAACGGACAGCCTATCAAGAAGCACAAAGTAGAATCACACCAATCTAATGGAAAAAAGAAAAATATAAGAAAGATAGTTAGATATGAGCCGATCATGAGAAAAGATGTCACATTCAATTTTGGGAAAGGGATTTTAACAATTACTTTACATGTGCAAAACTGCATGGTCTATACCTTAATATATTAAATGTTAACACAAGATAATCTACATAGACAGACTGTGGCTACAGAAACATATATACATCAATGACATGAATATTATCAAACTATTATAATATACAGATAAACAAAAACATATCAGTAAACACATGTATACACTGACTAGACAAACATACATTTATAGTATATTATAATTAAAAAAAACAAAAAAAACCAAAGATAAAGATGCGTACATGTGTTGATATGCTACACACAGAGATATATTTATGATAAACAATTGCATCTGAGGTTCATGGGGATGTAATGTTCGAAGCATGCTAACGACAGCTGCATATTTTCTACGAAACCTGGCGCATAGTATAAAAGCGATATTATATTCAGGTATTGAAAGCAAAATAGCATATTGTCAATAAGTGTTTATCACTATATTACTATATCAGTGATACGTGTTCATTATAAAGATCTTCATCAACCTTGTGTGTACATAGACAAAGACAAAAGCGTAATCGATAATCCAGCAGATTAGTACATGGCAAACGTATAGATTCAACACTTATATTCATAGTTATATACAAATTGCGACAACTTCTGAAGTTATCGAATGAAGTAGTGATATAGCAAAGTAGTATTTAAATTGAGAATGATTTTGGCAAATTACGCAATGTTTTATCTTTATACAAGAAAGCTTTCCAATGTACATTTCAAGGAATATTAAAAGAAAAATCTATTGGCTATATAAACGGATCAAAATCATGTCTCACTAAAAATCTTTATAACCGGGATTAGACTGGAATGGATATGTCTGGTTTTTTTAAAGCTGCAATCATGTTAGTTTAAATTTTGTGGTTTGTGTTTGTGGAAACAATTATGTACTGCACAAGTATTGCATTTGGTGTCATATACAGAATACTTAAATCAAATAAACCAATCAAACAATCAAACAATAAATGTCATGATCACAATATGTTTGTGATGCCGATATCAAGATATCAGCATGTTTACAGACCTGATATCAGGATTCCAGTATGTAAACTGGCTTGACCGTAATTTGTAAATATGAGCGATTCAGGATAACAGAATGGTGACAGACCCGATATCAGGATATATGGGCTTTTTTCAATAAAAGTGAGAACTCTTGTCCTGCAAAGATTCTGTGAATGTCTGCCTAAATATGTGAGTCATTTCTAGTTTATTGAATATGTTGTGAACCAAAATGCAAAATATAACAACAAGAAAAACAACTCTGCAAGGTTTTCAACCAAAATATGGAATTGGAATGGTTGAAATTGGCATATTTTACATGTCCCCATATTAAGAACAGATAAAGTACACTTAAAATTTGACTGGTTTTTGGATTCAAGTGTAAATGATACATCATTTCTGGTCATTACAAGATACTCGAGATACATAATAGCAAAAATTTAGATCTTTTTGTCTTCAATTTTTGATGTAAAATTACATTTTGTAGTTGTCCCCAAACTTTTGTCCACTACGAAACAATTGTACTTTTGTTTCCAATATAAACATGTTATTGCAACCCTTGTTTCTAAGGAAGTGTCAATCTACCAGTTCTGCATCCTTAAAACAAAATGGTAGCATGACAGAAGTGTCAATGAAAAAGGAAAGAAAAAATATTTGAATTTTGGTAAGTAGAGTATACCCCATATGTTTGTAATTGTCCACTTGGTAACGGAGATTTTTACATACATGCACATGCTGAAAATTCTCCAAATTTTGTGATTTTATAGACATGTTGTTGCCCTCATACAACAAAAAAAAAGAAAGTTGCTAAAGTAGTGTTAGTGGCTACAATTCCCGCCCTTTTCTGCAAATATGTCCACTACGAAATGGTCAACTACAAAATGATAACTATCGTTTCGTTGTGGACAAGATCGTTTCGTAGTTGACATTTACATATTTCAGTTCATCTCAACAACATTGTTTCATTTAATTAAGGCATTCTACCATTAACTATTGTTGTTAAAATGTAAGACTTTCCATGAAAAGTAAGCATTTAGTCTTTAAATCAGAATATTTTTCAAAAATTTTATATTTAAAGTGTTGAAGACATAACATTTATTGTCAAAAGTGAGTTCATACTACAATTGAATTCCAGGGCTACACTGATAGCCACCGATGATTGGAGTAAATGTAAATAAAATTACTAACATATTGGTGCAATAAATGTATGCCTACTGTTGTATTTCAATGGAAGTGAAAAATATAACTGATCGAATAATATTTACGACGCTTTTATGTCAAACCGTGTTACATACACATAAAATACATGTAGTTCTGTTATCACTTTCTCCAGCGTTGTTTACTTTTATGACAACTATTGTTATTTGTTACAATCTTATTTTCTGATACCAGGAGGTAATTATAAGAAAAAAGAACATATTTGAACGAGAATTTAGAAGGTTTTTGCTTTTGTCAAACATTTAGTTGATATTACATACACCCATGAATATAAAAAGACCTTTAAACACAAGGAATAGTTGGACGATATATTCCAATCTTTTGTAAAGGGGTTAAAACACATGTCATTATGTTTTTTGTGACTGTTCCAAGACAACAGTATAAGGTTTGGGACACATGTAACTGTTTTATATGACTGATCCGAGGAAACAGTATAGGGTTTGAGACACATGTTATTGTTTTATGTGACTGTTCAAGCCAACAGTATAGGGTTTGGGATACAGGTTAATGTTTTATGTGACTTTTCCAAGCCAACAGTAAAAGGTTTGGGACACGGGTTAATGTTTTATGCGACTGTTCCAAGCCAACAGTATAGGGTTGGGACGCATGTTATTGTTTATGTGACTTTTCCAAGGCAACAGAAAATGGTTTGGGACACATGTTATTGTTTTATGTGACTGTTCCAAGGCAGCAGTATAGGATTGGGACAAAAGTTAATGTTTTATGCAACTGTTCCAGGCCAACAGTATAGGGTTGGGACACATTTTATTGTTTTATGTGACTGTTCCAAGCCAACAGTAAAGGGTTTGGGACACAGGTTAATGTTTTATGTGACTGTTCTTAGTCAACAGTAAAGGGTTTGAGACACAGGTTAATGTTTTATGTGACCTTGGGACCTTGGCAACAAAGTGGTAAATGTAGTTTGTTCATTTACCTTTGATCACTGGCCTTTATACACGGATGTTGTGAGTTCGATCCTTACTGCTTGCAATGTGTACTGTACTCCAAATCTAATGGACAAGAATTGCCAGTTTTTTTGTAGAATGTTGAGGGTTTTCATCTTTATTACCTTATATAATGTTTTTTCTTGGAATTTTAAAGTGTTTCTATTAACAAATTTTGGAACTTATTCAGAATTTACTATATTTTTAATACATAAATTGGTGCATATGACAACAGCACTTGTAAATAAACTGAGGGAGGGTTTTCTAATAATTATATAATAATTCATTTAGTGCAGATCAAAGCGGGGGATGTGGGATTTTGCATGATCTGTAATTAAGAATTATTGATTTTTTGTGACCTATGATTTTGAGCTCCTGTTCTTTATAGAAGATGAGTACAATTGTTTGTTTGTTTGTTTGTTTGATGGTGTTTAACGCCATTTTCAGCAATTTTTCAGCTATATCTTGGCGTCCAGTTTTTATTGGGGGAGGAAGCCGGAGTACCCGGAGAAAACCCCCGACCTGCGGTAGGAAAACTGGCAATCCTTGTCAATTAAGATTGGAGTCGAGTACACCCTGCCTGCAGTGGGAATCGAACCCGCAATCTCAGTGTTGACAGACCACGTGATCAATAGTAGACGAACTACCTTGACCACTCGGCCACCGAGGCCCCGAGTACAATTGTACAACCTTTTCTATTTTCTATGGCCTGTTATATTCTCTGTTTTTATTTTCTGTGAGTCCTGACCAGATCCCCCTTTACATCCCACTCTCATCAACGTTTATAATTATGAAAAGGAAATGCTTTGACTAATCCTTCACAAAGGTATGGACTACAGTTGCAAGTTAGAGATTTCACTCACCCGATTTTTCATTTGAATGACTAATTTAATCGAAGAAAATTTTTCAAGAACAAAATACACACGAGTTTGTTTTCTTTTCTTCAAGTTTAATTTATTCTTTTCGATAGTTTGAAAGAAGTTAAGGATAAAGATAGAGCAGCCGATACTAACCGTGTGTGTGTTGACTCGAAGACCATGAATGTTTCTTGTGTTAACTTGTTCGAACGCACCGCACCACTTCCACTCGGACGATGCCACTGCAACCGCAAGACTGAATACTGATTCGAATTTGCTAACGCATGTGACACAATAAAAAGTAGTTTATAAAAAAACTAGAGTAGTCTCCGACTTAAATTTTTTTATTAAATTGGGTTTTAATGTATCTCGCTTTAATAATGTCACACATAAATTATAATTTGAGTAATGTGGGGTATATATCAGGAATTGATTTTATCATAATTTTCACTCTTACTGCAAGTTATGCAGCATTGTCCACTACGTAACGATTTCGTCCACTACGAAACGGTCTTGTCCACTACGCAACGCAATGATGAAAATACAATTTGTTCTCAAACACATAATTATTTTGTTAAACCGATTTAGATACATTTCAAACCCCTCAAGGCATTTATTTATGATGTGTTGAAAATATATTTGAAAGGTCCACTAAAGAATATTTGTATTTGAAAGGGTATGATTTTATTAATGTTTAATATTTTTCATATTTAATGTTTGAATAAATTCTACAAAGATGACTCAATAAATGTTTAGTAAAGGTTTTTACATCTTATGTATCAATTTTGTCAAAGTCAATGTCAAATCAACAGATAAAATGGATTTCTATTCATTTTTTCATATTGTTAATCTTAGCTAAAATACCAATTTCGTAGTGGACATTTTTTTTATAATGTGTCATAAGTTTTGTATTTTTTAGTTAGTTATTGTTTGCGTTAAGACTGCATATTTTAACATTTGTTAGCATTGATGTTGAAAAGTTTCGTTACATTAAAAAAGTTCACATACTTAAATTTTCTTTTCGATATGTTTTGTGGCCTAAAAATCACACTTTTATTGAAAAACGCCCATATATGTTAACATGCCCAATACCGTAATCTTAGTTTGCAAACTGGCGAGATACCAGGATTTAAAATGTTTACAGGCCCAATATCCACACCGATCAACCGACTTATATCATTTTGGTGAGAAGATGTATGACACGATGAAAAAAGATATAAACAAGTTAGCAGCGATGAAAACGTAGTTAAGTTTTTCAAATTTTTTTATGTTTTAAATTTACTGTAGCGAATAAAATATATTAAAACACGATTTACCATAGATTTGGCAATAGATATATTCAGTTCTTTAAGCTCTTGCTTTTATTTTTGTCCAACTTATCTTATAAAATAAACGAAAAAATGCAGATATAGTTATTAAAATGCTAAAATGACCTTTTATGATATAATTTTATTTCAAATCGGCCGTTTAAATATAAAGAATATTCCTTTGGCTTTCGCTTGATGCCAAAAATGTATCTGTAACATAATGCATTAACAATATTAATTTGATTTTAATTGCACTGAGAAATTACGATACGATGTAAATCAGTTCAATGATATGATTAAAACAAGAAATATGACTTTGTATAAGCTATTAAATTCTGCTAACCGATTGAATAAGTATGCACTTTAAGAGTTTGTAACGTAATAATATATGTAATTTTTTATATTCTTGTCAATATAAAGCATGAAGAGGAGAATGGGGAAAATTAATTTTGATTACTGTGCATAAAATATGAAATGAACAAATTGCGACACACAATAACATTTGCAGAAAAGCTTTCAAACTATCTTTGTATTTGTATGCAACTGTTTATTATCTATAGCAACTGTTTATTATCTATACCAAACGAAGATAAATGGGAGACATATTGTTTAGTCTGGTAATTTACATCATCTTCTTTTTTCTTTTCTTCTCCTTTAAGACTGATATTTTCAGCCAAATTTATTTGACACTGCAAATCGCATACTAATACACGTTTATGATATGTAAGATAGCTTTATCTAGTGTTAAATAACACTTTTCATTTTTAGGAGGTTTATATTGGGATTTTTGTAAAAGAGCCAAACGAAGGTCGACATATTGTGTGTTCGTCCGTGCAGCCATTACAAATCTTGTCCGGGATATAACTTTTTTTAGGTAGCCTTTTTGATATTTGGCATGTGGGTAGATTATAACTTATCGATGTTTCGCATGCCATAGGTGTTGATATTTAATTTAAAATTTGACCCCCAAGGTCACATCATTGCCTTTTGAGTGACTGCTTCGTGTCCGGGATATTTAACTTCGAAATTTGACCCCCCCACCCAGGATAACATCAATGCCTTTTTAGTCATTGTTTGCGCCGGTATAACTTTTAAAATAATTATTTGACTGTTTGTTTGTTTGTATGAATGGTTTTTAATGCCTTTCAGCAATTTATCAGCTGTATGATGTCTTTAATGGGAGTGGAAGCCTGAGTGCCCAGAGAAGACCCCGACCTTCGCTGAAATATGCTAAGCTTTTCATATATGCCATGTGGGTAGATAATTACTAGACAATGGGTCTCCTATCGTCGTTGTAGACCTTAGACTTTGAACTTTGACAAGTCGATTCGCATTTTGTTTTGATTGACAAATAAGTACCAGGGTTTTAAATCGTATACAATCCATTAGTATAAACAATAATACGAAATATTCAACCTTTACGATAAACGAAACACGAGAAACGTTTGACGAAATTGTTTAATACGTATAAGCTGCAAGCAGAAAGTAGAGGGTCGACAGTGAGATTTGTGCAGAACGTAATGCCTATTAGTACAAATCGCCAAATATCGAACTGTTCCAATTTCCAGAAGGGGTTAAATGTTAAACTAAAATCCTTGTAATGCATATCGGCCAACAAGAAGTAGGGTACTGTCGGATAACAGCCTATAACGTACTATTCGTTTGCACAAATCACCATATCAATCAGCAAACTATTTTGATTGAAGAAAACCCAAAAGAGTGACAAAATAAATGTCGACGTTCGTACTTTCTGCAAAACTGAATTTTTATGTCACCGTCTAAAGGCGAAGGTGGCCTTCGCATTTGGGGCGTTGACATAATAATAAGACAAAATTATATGACATCGTTAAAGGCAGGGTGTTTTGATTTGTGTTTGTTTGATTGTTTATCATTATTTATTTTTCATTTATTAGAATTAACAATGAAAGAAAGCGGGTAATTAAACCATAAATATAAATAATTGTAATAAAACAGTGTACATTTGTGTAAGTATTCTCTAACCAGTTTGGTAGATTCTTCTCTGTGTATCTTTAGGTGTCTACAGGGGTAATACGCGATGAAAATTGTGTATAATTCGGTCAATGAAGGTAAATCTCGCGGTCTGTTTGAATGATATAATATTGTCCTTAGTAACTACATGTCTTACACGTTTGCCTTTTCTGTTTTTATGTAAATGATTACTGTGGAATTCTCAAAATATTTGCAACCGATAATGTTAAAAATTATTAGACATAGGCAGTATTCGTGTTACAGTTATATATGATGTATTAATTCTTGAGATTTAACTCTCATTTGTACGCTAATTAACCTTAAATTTCTCGCTCTTCGTCTTTATTATAAATTGAAGCTGGACTAGTATATATGTTCCTGATTGTAGGCAGCACATTTGATAATGTTTGCCTAAATTCATACCTTATAATTTGTAAAAGAAGTTTGACATCAATATATTGACCTACCAAGTAGATGGATCCGTTATATACTATTTAATGTCGACATAGTAGGAAATATTTGTACAAGTAGGAAATATTTGTACAAAATCTTGTTCGTTATGTGTTATTTGTTGATAGGTGAGAACTCATATGTAGAGCGTTATCGACATATAAAACTGATTTCCGCTTAAGCCCTGCTCTGGGATTGTCTAAATGAGAGCATTTACTCTATGTTTAATTTGGTTTTAAGGTGAATTACAAAGCTGCTCCGCTGCTTGTTACCTTTTTTCCATGTCTAGTGATTTGTGTCAAGAATGTATACATAATAGTCCTATTGTATTAACAATTGTAGACTTTTTGTATAATATTCAATGATATACAGACATTAGTTGTAAAATGTTATTGAAATGCCCCATGTGGAAGCATAAAACTAATCACTTAAGAAATACGTGGCTGTTTTCAAACGTGTCAAGGAACTTTTATTCATCGTGTCATTATAAAAAGATGAGCTGATTTTTTCCGTATCATTTTTTCAGTAAATGCGTAAAGAAAAATGATTCAAACTACTAAAAAATAAATTGCAATTGAAAGAATAATTTTGGGGTCAGAAAAAACGTTGAATATGTCCTTTTGAACAAAAACACTTGATACAGAAATATATTGTGCAGAAGCGTAAATTTTGCAGTTATTTGTTCAAATTTGTGATGCCAGTACCTTTGGAACCTATTTTCAGATAACAAATGAAAACATTAGTTAAAACTATTGAATATGTTAATGGACAAATATATGCCAAATAATTTTTACTACACTATATTTGATACAGTGAGTTTTAAACGTAGCGATTTCGAAAAAGTCATCTGTATACGTATAGGTCTTAACTTGTTTATATCTTTTTTCATCGTGTCATACATCTTCTCACCAAAATGATATAAGTCGGTTGATCGGTGTGAATATCAGTATAACAGTACGTTAACAGATCCGACATCATGATCTTACCATGTTTTTTTTTTGTTTTTTTTTTTGGGGGGGGGTCATTTCAGGATATCAGTATGTTTAACAGTCCTGATATCCGGGTCTCATATGAACAGGTTTTGATAAGTAAGGCCCGGTATCATAATCGTAGTAAGGGAGCAAGCCGATATCATAATTCTCCACAAAATGATGAGGCAGAATGTGATTTTAATATACAGGCGGAAAGAGCAGGCACATTAATTCGTTATGCAATTTTAATGAAAACTACTTTGGCGATTAATAGATATTTATTCATCTTCTTTACTACACAGGTACATATATATGAAAGTTACTATAGATCTTTTCAAACTGATAATAACTATTAAAAAGTTTGAACATAACAATTTATCTCTGATATTTTTTGCAATCATTTTAAAACGCTTTATGTTACATATTGTTCTCTGATGCTTTTTTTACTTATAGTGTTTTAACTAATAATGTTTTAAGCGGAACTTCACTGATCATTGATATATCGTTTTTTCCAATTGATTTTCTTTGTTAATTTTTCTTGTCCTGTTTATAGCTGAAATGATACTCTGAGGGCGTTAAAGAATCAATAAACAATAAACTATTTGTCTTGAAGTTTATTACCTCATTTTATAACGTACGATACACTAATGTAAGAGATGCATATAGGCTGCATAAAATTGATGCTGATGAGACAAATGTAATCTGATTTTTTAATTTTTTTTATTTGACATAAAAACGTCTTAATATGAGTTATTTGCTGCTGTTCAATAATGCATTTACCTTCAGTTACACATGTGTGCTATTTCTTGCAAATATATCCGAATGTTAGCGAACATGAGCCATCGTTCCATTCGTACGAATGATTAGCCCAAAAGTGAACACAGTCCTCATCATCTTTGTTAGGCTCCCCAGGTGCCCAGTCGCTGAAGCCCAAATCTACTCTTGATTCGTCTGATACCCATCTTATCTGCCCTTCTTGAACTAAGTCATTACCTCCAATCCAGGCGTCTCCGATAAGAACTGGAATTAAAAATCTCAATATTCAGTTTATTAACTGTAGATAATAGGTCTAGTTTTCCACTCATTTTATGATTACAGAAAGTACTTGCTTACTTGCTCCAACGGTTTCGTTACCAGATAAAATTGGTAAGTTTACTCCAAAAATTGTTTTATAAATATTTATTCCGTGAAATTCTTTACACGTAGTATAAATTGCCATCGCAATGTTCTCATTATAGAAAAAGTAAATCATTTTTCAGCTATTGCTTTCAGTTTTTATTGGGGAGGAAGAGTTAGTCACACGAAAAAAAAACAGGACATATGGTAGGAAAACCGGCAATTCTTGTCAATCAAGCACACCCCTGCACGCAGTAACACTCGTTACAGCAATCTCAATGTTGACAGAACATGTGATCAATAGTATACAAAACTACCTAAAACCTCTAGGCATTCGAGGCTTACTGTGTGATAAATACCCACATTGTTAAGCCATGGCGACAGTAAAAAATACGTATAAGATGACCTAAGCTTAACTGTCACAAACTCTGGAATTACCAGCCTTTAAAAGAATAACAGTACCTTGTCAATGGCCTTACTGTAGGACTCACAAATACTCAAAAGTCTATTAGTGCTGATAAAGTAGTCAAAATGATCGAAAATTACTACACATTTACTACTGAATGGTAATCTTACCTAACAAGTATTTTTCATATTTAAGGGTCCATATTCATATCAAACATTGAAATAACACGTTAGTCCAGCCTGCTAATTGGTGTTTTGATTGTAAGAAAAATAACGATCAACAAGAGCCAAAAAAATTAAGGGTGGCTACAAATTCTGGACAAACTACACACAAAACAATCAACAAAAATAAAAATGAAGCACATAACCGATATTTAGGTCAAACACATATAACTTATCGAACGTTTTGCATTATCTAAGAGTGGGAACATTATTTGTGTTTTGCATATTTTCGTACATTTGCTTATATGTTGGCAATGATGTAAGCCATTTGATTGCTTCAACTTTTTTGTGCCGTTCAATATGTAACCACATTTGACAGTTCGATCTGATTTTTAAGAAACGTAAGTACCAATTTCTACAGAAAGCCTGGCGGAAAAAATAGGAAACCTGTACTACAGCAGAATGCTCATGTTTTTACAGTCAGAACCTGTTGTACTTTGTTTTTGCTTGCGACAATCGGCGCGCGGGTTGTAGCTGTTATCTAAAGTAACACAAGAAGGGCTCATCTTTCGTTTTCTGCGTTCGTTTCCGTAGTTTTCTTTGTATATCAAGTTGAACAAACATATAACGCTTTCTATCTAACTAGCATACATTTAGCCTTTAATTTCAGATACTCATTTTCCTCTGCATATTCAATTTTAGCCAAATGTCCAAACCTTTTCTTGCAATCAGTCTACAAGAATAAAAGAATTACTTTTAGTATTTCTTATCATTTTCGCACAAGACTTTGCCAATAGGGACCAATAATTTTTAACAGAAATAATTTTTTCACCTTCTGTACTGTAATTGGAACTTGTAAATCTGGATAAAAACATAGAATAAACTCTACTATGATTTGCAACTTTGACAGCAGATCTTTTTTCATTAATAAACAATTGAGTACTTATAAAATTGTGTAGGCCTCAATTTAATAGAAAAAAAATGAGACCCTAGGTGGCACATAAGGGGCCGATGTCGTCTTCCTGACTAGAGAAAATCATATTAATTGCGACAAGCATACAGTTTATTTACGACACAGTTTTGTAAACTTTGAAAGTTTAAAATGGATTTCAATTAGGTGATGGTTGTCTGGGCTGTGCTGCATGTTACTTTTTTATTTGTTTATTTAATAGAGGTTTACCACAACTTTCGGAAATTTTTTAGCTTTTCGATTGGGAGAGAAAGCCATTAACAGTGGAATAAACCCCAACATTCGGAAGAACCTGCACTTCTGATCAGATAAGAGTGAAGTCGAGCACAGCCTCAAATGTTTCCAGGCATGTGATCATTTACCTTCAACACTCGGGCATGTTTTCGAAGTGTCTGCAACGCATTTTTGGTTTCTGCATATCATTTGACCAGTTGTAGATGTTCTGATGTGAAGTAGGCTAGTATAAATTATTTACACTCGCTTGTTGACAGGGGCCATTAGTGCCAGAGCATGAAATATTCTCGGATTTAATTTTTACAGTTTCTGTTTATGGCGACATTTAACCGATCTGATTCTTTTGTGCGCGCGAAACCTCCATGAACTGTTTTAACATATAGAATTTACTCGACATTGGCTCTCTTTATGCCTAGATTTCTGGCGGATAAATTTCTTACGCGCTGTGAATGAAATAGTTCACTCCACTGTTGAAAAGTACGTATTTTTATCAACTGAGCCCTTGCTTTTGAGAAAACAATCTATAGACCTTTGTTAGACCCTAATGACGTAGCTCGACACAGTTCAAAATGTAAAAATAAAAAAATTCCAAACAATGGTTGTAATGAGAAGGATTTACTAAGAAAAAGCCGTGACTGTTAAAGGCATTAAATAATGTTTACATATGAACATATGTTAGGAAAAACAGTTGCAGAGCGCGACATTTAAATAAATAATGATGAAAATAAGATAGCAAAATAGTGAAGTTTGTTGATATTGTAGACACCTGCTGGGAAACTGCTTTTTAAACAGTTTAGTATTCTCTTACAAAATGAATGTGTCGACACGTCTTATTAATAACCTCCGCATCTTTCCATGTCTTCTTTTCTTTTTCAAAAAAGTAGCAGTACCTTCCAAACGAAAACCATCCATGATCACATGATTTTGTAGTCACTGAGATAGAAAAGTAAAACTATATTTGATAAAACAAAAACGATAATCAAGTCAGTAATCATTCGCGCTGTTTTCTTACAGGTCAAATGATTTGTTGTCTAACATCTAGTAAAAAACATTTCGGATATACTTAAACAAGTGCCTACCTTGGTAGATCCGTGATCAAAAGCAGTTATGCCTCATTGTACAATTATAACTATTATTTGATTGAAATGTTCGAAATCTTCAATAAAATCATCGAAGCGGAACAAAGCGTACACGTCGTCTTTAGACTCACATGTAAAAAATCATCTCAATATCTACAAGCCTCTACAAAAAGCCTGGAAAACTGTTATTTTGATAAAATTTCTGAAGTACAAGCCGGTAATGTCCGTCAAAATGAGGTTAATGAAAAGAAACATTATCTTATCTCTAAATTATCACTGTAGACTCATACACATAAAATCAGCTAAATATCTACAATCGCTTAAAAAAGGTCCGAGGGGCCTAGGTAGCCGAGTGGTTAAGGTAGTTCGTCTACTATTGATCACGTGGTCTGTCAACACTGAGGTTGAGGGTTCGAGTTTCACCTCGGGTAGGGTGTACTCGACTCTAATCCTTATTAACAAGGATTTACAGTTGTTTTCCTGCCGAACGTAGGGGGTTCTCCACGGGTATTCCGGCTTCCTACCCCAGTTAAACCTGGACGCCATGATATACAATGTAGCTGAAAAATCGCTGAAAGTGGCGTTAAAACATCATTCAAACAAACAAACAAACAAAAAGGTTCGAAAAAAATGGGACGGACGAACAAGGGTATAACAATATTCCCCAACTGTTGTCGGGCATAATAATACATGCACTGTAATCATTGCAGTTAAGTAAGCTTAGAGAAATCTTTGATAATTTTATCAGTACGATGTGAGTTTTAAGTGTATTATAAGGTTCATTCCAATCTTCAATTGACTGAAAATAAATTGTAGGACAATGAAGAATATTTATGTAATAGTAAATACAAGTGAAAGTAAAAGCTTTCCAGATCAAGATACGGTGATAATTAAAAGTGTTCTATTCATCAGAAAACAAAATCGCATTTGATTGTTTCCAGAACACATTTATTCTTTAATTGAAAAAAAGACTGTAGCAGAAAAAATGACATAACCATTGATAAATAACACTGTCATCTTGGCTATAAGTACTACCCCAGATGTTCAAGAAGAGACATGTGTTGTTACATGGCTCCTCCAAGCTTTTAATGAGTTTAACAATAGATACCATCTCATTAAAAATAGATTGCAGATAGTTTTACCAAATTTTGAATTAAGTACACAGTGATTGTGCTGTTGTGATAATTCAGTACACCTATTACTGGCTAGTGTTACATGATACCCATCGATTTTCATCAACAAACTAACTGACGTACTACAGTAGTAGAAGCGGGAGGTTTGACATGCCATAAAAATCTGTTTAACCCACCATTTCTTTTGAAATTTCTGTACCAAGTCAGGACAAATGCTGTAGTTGATTTTAAAGTTTGCCGGTTCTAGGCTTTTGATTTGTGGACTGTCATTTCGACAGTTTCGTTGGTGTTTGTTATTTTGTTATTACCTTCATTCTATATGTACTAGACTTGTGACGTGTGTCCCATACTTTGTTAGGTGATTGTTACTCTCTTCATTTCTTCATTCGAATGTGCTTGTAGGATTTTTTCTATGATCTCATACAGACACATATGCTGTCCCAATATATTGCTGTTTGAAGATTACGGACATTAGCGATGGTCATTTTTACATATTTTAAGTCATGTTGGGATTTAAAACTTTGCAAACCTTAATAACAATATTGCGGTTTAACTTAATTGTCGACATAACAGTCTTCAATAGTTTTTCGTATTTTTATGTATAAGATACTCTGTTGAGAGTTGAAATTAGCATCTGCATTACAAACAAATGAATGCATCACGGCAATTTTGACTTTATGTATGTGTTTTAAAGTCGACAATAGATAAAGTTATTCTACAACTATTTTCTTTTTCAGTTTTTAGGATTAACTATGTATTGTTTTGGTACTAGAACATATAAAGTGTGTAATACAGCTTTGGCCTTAATATATTTTATCCACTGAAACTAATTGACAGAAACTTTTAATTAGTTTATCATGAAATTGAATACTGACACGATCCAAAGAATATATAGTGTTTGAAGGAATAAATTGTTTAATACCGTCGCCTTCATCTCCCTTCTGTCCTTTTTGTCCTTGACTTTCTGGTAGACTTGTAAACAAAATATTACAAACTATCGGTAATTTTATTCAAGAAAATAAAGCATTTTGTTGAAATTCATAAATAGAATAAATAAAAACCTTAGGCATTATGCTCTTTGTTAAATAATGTTTTTCCTACATCGCGAAGTCACGTTGGAACTTGTATTATTATCATAATGCAATGCGAACTGTTAGCGGAAGTAGTTGTAAAGTAAAGGACAAAAACTTTTTAAGTTTGAAATCTCCAGAATAGACAGAAGGAAGCATAAGAAAAACTGCGCTAGGACCGAGTAAACTGGACACAAATTGATAAAAATTAGTCAAATAAGGCTATTCTCTCAATTAAAAGTCATCCTAATGGAATTATCAAAGGGTGCGTTAATTCTGATATTATATAAAACTCACGCTGTTGCCCATTGAAGATACTGGCATGTTTTATAAGATAAACATATTAATATATAATTTGTACCAATGCCAATGCCACACTAACGCACGATGGGTAAATGTGTGCGAAAAATTCAAATTCTACATTTGTATGTAACAAATTAAAAAAATTATATTGCTATACTATAATATTTAAAAATAAACATCATAATTGATATGCAATATTTGCATACCAAACAGAGGTAATGAACAATAAAAACGTTTTAAATTAATTTGCAATGTAGCTTTTTTGGCATGTTTAAATACGTTATATTCATTCTTAAACATTGTTGGTTGCCATTTTTAGTGACTTGTTTTAATTCAATAACTTGCTTAATACCTCTTTGGTCTTGATCTCCTTTCTCCCCCTTTTGCCCTTGATCTCCCTTTTCCCCTTTTTGGCATTGATTTCCTTTCTCCCCTTTTTGGCCTTGATCTCCATTCTGCCTGTGTTGACCTTGACTTCCAGAAAGAACAGTATTTCCGGTTTGACCTAAATTGGAACGAAAAAATGAGCTTTTCCGTACTTTTCCGTTTTAAGGTACAGATATACATGTATATTGTACATATCATTAAAATATACTAGTAAGTTAGAAGAAAAATAAATAAACTTGGTACCACTACACTGAACTGCAATGAAAGTCTTAGAATGAACGCTTTTAAAAATTTAGATGTAATGATGCAAGTTCTTAAATTTGAACGGATTTTAAGACTAATATTTCAAGCTGAACCCCATCATTGTTTTTTTTTATTTTTTAGTTTTATATCACATACTTTTGAAATATTTCCATACTTGAACCTTTTCAGCCAATTAATACAATTTCAGTATTGTGAGTAATCGATTCCTTGAGAAAGGTCAACACATATTGTTTACCAATGATTTGTGCAACCAGTAAAATGTACCTAATTTAGTTAAATCTGTTTAAACAAGTTTGAAGTGTAGAAAAATTAAATTACAAACAATTTCATAAAAACACAGAAACAACTTTAATATCCGTACATTCTACTAGCTCTGGAAAATACACAAAAATTCATCGAAACTGTCCATAATAGTACATGGGAAATCTTTGGTTACTTAATTAAGTTTGTTGAGATAGATACAATACACAAAGATGCTATAACGAACATCGTTGAATCTTTAGTTCATTTTAAGATGTGAAATGGTAAAATTGAAGTAATGCGCTATTTGTTTAAAAACTCGAATAGTATGAATTCCTTCTCATATAATTCAGTTTTAGGATATCGAGAAGGCAGTAAAGTAGTGAGACTTTACCCGCAACCGCAATGTTGAAAGACCACGTGATACACAGTAGATGACTATTTTAATTAATCCGCCACCGAGGCCCCTTGAGCACCCGAAGATTGAATTAAAATACATCCATGTTAAATACAACCAAAAGAAAGATATGTAGAATTAATGAACCCCAAGACATCTTCAGAATATATTTCTAATTGACACCACTTCTTGAATAGCTTTGTCAGTAATTTTTAAGGCAAATTGTGTTGCAGATGTAAAACAATTTTAAATTGCCAACACATAAGTCCCAAAAAGACCCTTGGATAGTATACCATTCACTAAAATCTACCTATACATCAAATTTCTTTTTAACAGTAATACGTTGAAAACTTTTTGAAACGCTCGGTTGGAAAAAAAAGTCCAAGATAGTGTTCCTCTGGACAAACTAAAATTAAGCTAATCGCCAAATTTCTTTGAAATCAGACAAAAGTTCACCTTTTTTCTAATTTGGGAGGATGTAATAAAGTGACGGCTTTTTTAAACACTGATTATTGACTCTACACTTCAATGTGTTGCTCTACAACTATGTTAAGTTTTATTTGACTATATTAAGGCGTAGTTGAGAAATTTGTTGCGCAAAAGTATAAAAAAGAAGACAAAAAATTATAATAACTAGCAATACTTGTGTTGAGATGTCAACACAGGAGTCATCCAAAATTGACTTGCACCATTTGAGCGAACCTTCACTATCTAACCTAGTTTCAAATTGATTTGTTGAAGCCTTTTTCTCGTAATAGTGTGGGCAAATTCACGTATAAAAGTTTTGGGATGACAATACAAATGCCTCTCAAATGAAGGGACACATTTACAAAAGAGGAGCCCTTGCGTTAATTTTTTTCCGTAGAAATACTCATGATGCTTAAGAAAATGAGCGGACAATATTGCAAGGGCTGACAAAAAGAAGTAGAATAATAAGAATCTAGACAAAAACAATATATCTCCGAAAATTCCTTTGGGGGAGATAAGTAGTGAGAATTGTGTTGGAACGCTAACACAGAAGGCGTTCCGAACTCCCTTGCATATTATAACTAAACCTACCATATTTCTTTGTTGTGTGGTATTTTTTTCCAATGATCTAAACATTCCAAAGATCTACGAAATTTACTTTTATGTTCGACGGCGGTCATTTAAAAAATTACGGCCATCTTAAAATTCTAAAAGTTAATTGCACCCTACTTGATCAGCTGAAGTATTAATTGAACGGGTAGAAAAAAAGAAGAAGACACCAGAGTAAAATCATGATGATGATGATGATGATGAGGACAAATGCCATTTCCTGTTGTAATATTGAATGTTACAGTATTAAGTTCGTCATTCTGATTCCTAAAAATATATGGTTGCTGAGGATTTTTTTTTTACATCGGTTACATTGTTGCTAAGGTCATTGACCTTGGACTCAATTTAGGTAATATATACTCTTACCATTTGAACATTATTCAATAATACCAGTAAGTTACGTCGGCTATATTGAAAATGCCGTTCTTTAATCATTTGAACTTGTTCTGAAATCAAAGGTCTGGAATTGGTGATCAATATAAAGCGATTGTATAATTATTAGATCTCTAACCGTTTTTAAGTGTTAAGCCCAACACCGCTTAACCGAAATCCGTTAAGGTCCGTGTTTGAAAAAAATGGTTGAACGAACATTTTTAGATCCAGTATACTTAATGACTTAAGGACATACGGTTTTCAAGAAAAACAATTTTATGAGCTACTACACTTTTCTGGTCAAAACGCTTCCCAGGAAATCGATTTAAAGGTTACCGTTCATACATCTGCCCTTCTTAAGTGGTAGATTATGTACCTTAAAAGTAAGGAAATAAACCAAGCTGAGCGGGCTCAGAAAGCGATTAAAAACCAGATTCAAAGAAACTCACAGGACACAAATATAGGAAACCCGAACTCAATAAAAACCATAGGTGCACTGTGGTGCTTCAAAATTAAAACAATACCTACCATTAATTCAATTTCACAATTAACCTTGTACAGCCTACAAATGCAATCACCTTGTTTTATTTTTGGTGTTTTTTTTAGGGGGGATTGTTCCGTAACACTACTGGAAAATATTTTGGGAGTTTTTAGCACTTACACGCGTAGAACGTGTTCAATTATTTCAAATTTTTAATCTGTCCCATATTGCTATGAAAACGAAATAATACATTTGGATTTTGTCTTCCATGGTAAGGTTTTATTATAGCAAAGAGGACGAAATTATTTAAGGCATGTAGACGTTTTTGCTAGCTATTTGCTTTGCTATCAGAAAGATGTATTATCATTTGTTTTATTGATGCTTAGATGCACGTTAAATTTTAGTTATTTACTAACCTTCTGTCAACGAAAAATATTGAATATTTAATCTGATCATTTACTTATTTGTCATAAGAATTACACAGTAAAGCTGCCTTTACGCATGTCCTCACTGTTTTCGGATCATTTACGATTTACGTGAAAAAATAAATAATAAAAAATATGTTTAGGTTTAAAACACAGGTAGATACACATGTAGATGCAAAAGGTAGATGTACATGCAGACCTGGATAATACACGATTAGTCCTTATATATATATTCATCTGATTTATTGCGACCAGACCTTTTTTTACAAATATATAAATATTACGAATGACACCTTGTTAGAATGTTTTTATTAATAATGTGAATAGTTACGTGTGCATCATCTCAGCACAGTACAAAATGACTGTATGTAATGAAGTGCAATAAATCGTAAATCAATAAAGACAACGTTCATAAACATAATAAGAACAAAATATACAGGATATACAAAATCGGCAACTTAAACTAAAACTAACATAGAGTTGAACTCTGGTGGACGGGAAAGTTTCGCAAATTCGTCTCCACATATCTAATATCTAATACAGCACTATCGTGTTATTTGATGTAATTATTAACGCACGGTAACAAGTGATAGACATATATTACAATAATTCTGTCTTATATTTTGTTGTTGCAATCAAAATTCCTTAACCGTTAGCCAGTCTCAACCCCTTTTTCTCGGGATATCTAATACATGTAGCTGAATTGCTGACCAGTATTTTTACAAGTTCCAAGCGCAAAACATTCGTTATACGGGTTCGAATCTTTTAGCCTCCAGTAAGACGGAAGTTTCAAGCTGCATAACTACGTACACCAATTTTTGGGGGTAATTGTACTAGCCATTCAAAAAATAGCACAGCTAGGTTTTCATAATTTATCTGTAGTAATCAACAACATATAAAATTGCATCTTCATTATCTTGCTAAAATATACAACAACTTAATTTAACGGTCTTATGTACTATCCAAAGTTAAAAAGTTAAGTAGCAAATCGTGAACAAATCATCTTCAAATGACTTTCAAATCATATCTTTAATGGGTTTGTTAGTGATACAACCAAATCACTTTTGGCCAAATTCAGTGTAAGAGATTTGTTAGTGATTTGGTTTCTCAAAGCAATTTAAAAGTGATTTCTGGTGATTTGTTAGTATTTAATTTTTTATTCCTAACTAATTGGAGACTTCCTGTCGGCAATGTTCTGATGGGAAAGTCATACACAATGTGGAGAAGCAAAATTTTAAAACAGTGTATAATTTAAGCTTATTAATAGATGTAGAAAGTAAGGTTATTTAACTAACATTAATTTTAATAATACATTTTAATGTTAAAATAATGGGGAATCATGTATTTTATATTCTGCGTGAGCTAGACTAGGTATACGGCATTACTATGGAAGCTATAAACACTATATATATAAGTAATTAGAATGTAGTAGCAAACTACATGTTCCACTATAGCCTTGCAACAAGTCCCTTTCACTTTTTTCTTGCTTTTAGAGAGTTAATCTTTATTATCAATTTTAACATTATAATATATATCCATGTGTACACAGAAGTGGATGGTATAGCAAGAGGCAAACCTCCCTTATGTGAAAAATATTCAAAGGGACTTGTGGCAAGATTAATGATCCACATATATGCTTGAATCATTAGTTTTAACCGTTAGCCAGTTTCAAACCCTTTTTCTTGGGATATCTACTAATCGCTGAATTGCTGAGCAGTATTTTTACAGTTCCCAGTGCAAATCCAAGATTAATAATTTTTGGAAAAAAACAGGTAAAAGCAAGCAGAATTACAATGAGGTAATACATTGAGCTACAGGTGAATTATATTAGATATAATTATATCATCAATTATATGAACTAATTCAGTCCATTGTGTTTTATTCTAGAAAAGTAACAATGATTCTGTATCTATCCGAAACTATATGATTACGCTCCCTCCTGGGATTCCCCATTATAATAGTCTATTAATAATAACATTCCATTAAACACTGAATTTTCTTTTTCTACAGCTTCCTCCACCGATAACAACTCGACTCCACGATAAAACTTACAAATTTCTAAAAGTTGCGTTAAACAAAATAAAAAAGAAGAATACTTGGCTATTATTACAATTACCTTTTAGTCTTTTTTTTACAATTTTACAACCAAACAACAATTCGGATAAATTAGAATCAGATTGTGTTACCGGACATTTAGGAGTTGAGAAAGTAGTAAGTTTTATAGTATAAGTGTAATGAACTTTTTTTAATAAATAAGTAGAATAAAGGATCATTTACTGTTTTATTGAAGTGTAATATTTTGTTTTTTGAATACATTTGTATAATCATTTCTGTCGTATGTTCATAGTCCTACAAAACTCTTTTCATATGCTGATACTTAACCGTAAAAATATTTGATGTTGTTTAGGGTATGGGGAGGTTGAATGGTATTAAACGCTGCTCTTAAAAATTTGTCAGCTATATTAGAACGTTACTATTTTTGTTTTTGTAGGAAACCTCGACCATCAGCATAAAAAACTTTTCAACCAAGACCTTAATCGAGAATACCCAGCCTCATTAAGACTCAACTTGCGACCTTAATGTTAACACTATACTTCAGAAAATAAACTAGTTCAGTATTCGGTTTGAAAAGTTTTGTGGCAAGTTTAACGAAAATTTATTGACAGTGATAATTAGTTATAAATTTTACTTTAATTGAAAGGATCTTTAATATTTAAAGACTGTTGCATCATACTAGATAGGGATAAAAGCACCAATATTCGTTGATTCCATATTTCTTTTCATGCAAAACAAAACAAGAGTATTTTTATAAGAAACCATATTCACACATTCCTAAGTGATACCTTCATATCGTCTTTCTGTAATATACATCATTGCTATAAATGTCAACACAGACACAATAATCACAAGAACAAGATTTAAACACAGAAATCCAATCTTGCTCCGAGAAATATCCACTACTTTGCTGTCTGAACATTTTTTGGGTCTCCCTTTATTAGCTGCAGAAACAGTTTCGGCATTTGTCCCGCATTTGTATAGCTCCAAATTATTTGATGTAGTCGCAGTTGTAGAGCAATTGTTAATTTCGTCATATTCATGTTCCGTGTCCATCTTATTAGAAAAATGCTTGAAACTTTTTAAATTATGTATCTTTCGAACAAAACAATTTACTTATGACTCGTGTACTCAGAGTTAAGGAGCTGACATCCTGGTCACGTCCTCATTTGTATCAGTTGTTTGTATCGTGTTTTTAAGTGTATTTTAGCGATGTGACTAATTAAATGAACGTTACTGACTTGTTTCAATGGTGCTGTATTTTACTTGTATGCAGAAAATCAATCGAGCCTAGTTTTAGAAGTGAGATAAAATCGATAATGAAACACGGACGACACAAAAACAGAAACAGAATGTTAGTATCCCAAACCCGGTAAAATCGTAAATCAATAAAGACTACCTTCATAAGCAATTAAAATAATAAGAAAACAACTGACATAATAATCATCTAAAATAACCTAGAGATGAACCTTGGTGCATAAGAAAGCAAATCCGTATTCACATAAAACACTAGTGCTATCCGAGGTTAAAACGGGTAAACAGTAATAGAAAGACATTACAATAATTTCGTACCCAGTTTGAAGAACCCTCTTATTTTTTATTTTTATTTTTTTTTTTTGTTGCAATCAAAATGTCTTAAGCGTTAGCCAATCACAACAAACTTCTCTTGGGATATGTCCTTATTGATTTATTGTTTTCTGCTTTGGCATTCCACGTATTCGTGAAACGGACTTCGACTTTTGCGGGGACCTCGGCTGTCGAATGGTTAAGGTAGATAATCCTCCACTATTGATTACGTGGTCTGTCAACACTGAGAATACGGGTTCGAGTCTAACTGCGGGAAGGACGTACTCTACACCAATTTTAACTGACACGGATTACTAGTTTTATTACCGCATGTCCGGGGTTTGCACCGAATACCCCTGTTTTCTCCTAATAAAACCGGACGTCATGATATAGCTAACAAATTGCTAAAAGTAATGGCTTGTTTGCGCCTTCAGAAAAGCAAAAGATGATTGCCTTACCACATTTGCCACTATATGTATCACAAAAAGAGCACGTTTTCTTAATAAATCTATAGTACACGATCACATATAAAACGTCACCTTCATATTTTGCTCAAATATACTTTGATATACAACAAACTGAAGTTAACGTGCAAACACATTATTTTAAAAACGGTAAAAATGTAATATAAACCTATGAAATTTTAGGCATGTGCCTGAAGATGGAAAAGTACAATTTGATTTGGTTAGATCTCTTTGCTATTCCAATATCTTTCTCATTTCCTTTATTATCGATTTTGAACAAGAATGAAAAAGACTTTTTTATTTTTATTTTTAACTGGACAACCGATCAGACTTCTCCCAGTTATGACGCTTAATATGTAGGTATAGTGATAAACAAGTCCTCTCTCATTAGCAAAACTAGAACTACGCATTCATTTTTTTAGTTGGCGTGATTGTTTGTTACTCGGTACTGTTGATAGTGATTGCTAATGAATGCACATTAATTATTATTAGATGCAGAATACATCATACTGCCAAACAAAAAAAGCAATTATTTTAATGACACATGAGTGGCGTCATGCACTCGACTTTAGTAATACAAGAGTCTTATTCTGACTTTGGTAGTGCACGTTTTAGAACGTCGGCATTATTGTAGTTCACAATTATTGCATATCAAAAGGATTAAATTTTTTAATCCTTTAGCATAGAAAGCGAGTATTTCCCTTCACTCAAGTTCAAGCCATTGTCACTATTCGTTGTCTTCAATCTGCTCCATCGTTTTCAGTTTACAGTTTACGTCTGTCCTAAATGTATTATACATCGTTCACTGCATATCATTATTACAAAGCATTAATGCACTAGACAGTTATTTAGTGTGTAAAATATTTTAGGCTCTTTCCTACAACTTCAGGAAAGCTTCCTGAGCATACATCATTGACAAATAAAAAAACTATTTACTTATTATAGTCAAAATTTCACACAAAAAAGTAAATGGAATTATTTATTGAAACATTGACATGATTAACTTGACATTAACATAACATTATTAAATAATTATTGTAAAAGAATAATATGCAACATAAAAGCTATCTTGACAATGTTGGAAAATGAGTCCCCGGAAGAGATTTTATGCAATAACATATTTTCTACTCCACAAAGGCCAAACATTGCCAAAAACGACTGAAATTTTAATACACGTGACCATAAATGTGTATGTGCATAGGATTTATCCCAAGAGTCTAAACAGTTGAGGCAACAATGACACTAAAGTATATGATTTTTATGCTAATGAAGATGCACTTGGTGTAATTTAATTATTTAAAGATTGACAAATAACCAATATTTGACTTAACCATTGTTTACCGGCGCAATTATTTCGAGTTATTTAGTTTTAGCAAATAATTAATGAGACTGTGGCCAGATTATCTGTTCGTGAAAATTAAATAAGTATAGATGATATCAAGCGGTATACGATTCTCCCGATTTATGAAACCTATGATGAAACGAAAACTGTAATTTGCATGACTAATTTTGTAGCTCGGAAATATGGTGTCGTTGAAACATGAAGCAATGTAATACTAGACTATTACAGTATAACTGAGCGTAATATTTAAAAAATAACACCTATAGAATGACAACATTCATCAAATTCCAAAAACATAATAAACGGTATCTTCATATGTAAGATTAGGAAATGAGATTAGGAATTGTTTTATATGCGGATATTCAGCAGGAACGTTCCTTCACTCCCTGAAAATGACGGCACAATCTATTTTATTGCCAAGAAGTGTTTGTATCATATCATTGGCTCTGGAATACGACATTTTCCAAGTCGCGCGAAAAATATAGAAATAAAGACAACATAAGAGAATAGAGCTACAAACTAAATATCAACAGATTTGTTGAACAAAATTCTGTCTGAATAATCAATAAAAAGCAATGTTTTGAATATAGTTCTGTCTAGTTAAATATTTTTCATTTTTAAGTATTATTTAAAACAATTTCATTAAAGTTCGACAATTACTCTCGTTATATTGATGTCGCGTAGGAGAACAAACAACATTCAATTAGGGATTACCTAGATCGGCTTTTTCATATGATTGAAAAATGTGGGCACCCCAACCGGATTCAAAAAATCCCTACCGTTTCCGATGTGTATATTTTTGAACTGCAAAATTGTCTTGCTGTGTACATAAAAGAACCAACACATTGAAAAAAATGTCATGACTGCATTGACGATGCTGAGTATTTATCCGCATTGTTTCAATGGCGCGAAAATAAGTGTTGGTACAATAGTTCGTTTACGTTTTCGTAAATATTTGATAAATACCAAATAATAACAAGAGATTCAACAACACAAAAATTGGTAAAGCTAATACAATCTGAAATGACCTGAAAAATCGCTTCAAGTCCCATGGTACTGCTGGGTGTCGAGATCACACACTAGTTCTTCACATGACAGCGTCATCGTATATATAGCTATATTAAGGCTGGCTGCCAGAGTCAAATATTATTCATCAGATGGAAGCGCAATTGTTGAGAAAGAGTGTACCGCTGGCTGTCAAGGGCACTTTACATTGAGGCCCCATTGTGTAGAGGCTCAATGTTCTCATGCCTATCGCGGTCACATATAACTCAATTTTATTTCTATTAAGATTCATAATCACACTAAAGTTATTCATAATGCAAAATTGTCATATCTATTGAAAACATATCAATGAAACGATGCATTTTGAACATCAGGTGTCATTATACATGTAAACAACCGGCACATAGCACTTTCTCATGTCAGCTTACCGTCATTATAGATTTCTTTAGATCATTATTCGTTGAATTCTTAATTTCGGGGTTTGTCACCACCCACTAAACAACGAAAATTGGTACCCCCCCCCATAATAAAAATGAAACCACAGTACGTAGAAGCTAAGTTTTACCAGATTGATATTTCGATATGAAGCTGTTGATATAAAAAAAGTAAACTTGTTAAACGAGGAAGTTTTTTCAAGTTAATGATCATGAGTAATGTTTTTTTTTTTTAAAACGGATGCTGGTGGGTTTATTTCCTTTTAACTTCGGTTTAAACAATAAAATATAAACAATGACACCCCAAACAATAACATTTTTTATGAAATGACTGCACAAAAGTAATAGCTGACTTCTGTGCGTTTTCTTTTTAAGTAGATTAAGGATACTATAAAATTGTTTCGTTACAGTTTTATGCACAAGTCTTCAGCACATTATTTTTTTTTATTGTAGTATCCTAACCGTGTAGTACTGCTTTTTCACGTGTACGGGACACTAATATTGTTGTTATTTTACTAACGCTAACAACTTAACAAACAGCAAATCAATTTGTGGAAATAGGTCGGACTAGTGGAAACAAAATTTGGGAAAGTCCATTGGGAAAGTTTTAAGTTGAACAAAGGAAATTTTGCCTTTCATAGTTCTTTTATTCTTTTTTAAAATCTAAAACGGGTCATTGTAAGGCATAAAGCATAGCAATCTAAGCTTATGTTACCTAATATCACAGGTCAGGCTGCCAATAAATTTTGACACATCTCCTGATTTTTTCTTTTACATGACGAATGAATAATTTGACGGGTGCTTAATTTGACACAGGCATTGCTTATACGTTCAACCCGATTGCATTCAAATGGTTTGACTTCACGTTTTGGTTGTTTTGGATTTTTTGTTTTTGTTTCTTTGTTGTTTGATCGTTTGAATATTGCACCTTGCCTTGCTTTTGTCTCGTCATTTTTCTCATTATCTTCTAGATATTATCAATCTAAAGGTATTACGGGACGAACGTCCTATTTATAAAAAATAGTCGACATAATTTTTTTCTTAGATATCGGCACTCTGTTTGGGACCTTACTTTGAGGGGTCCAAATGCTCGACAAACAGAACTGCGTCCACATGTGGCGGATTGGAAAGGTCCTATCGATGGAAATTATCAGGTTAAATATGGAAAGCGTGACAAGAGGCGTAGTGAGTAATCTTTTTAAGGAGTGACACACCCCTTGTACAATAAGGACCCTTTTGTATTACTAAAAGAATAGACTCGTTGTAAATTATCCATATCTGCCCAACGCTCTATACTTTTCACGTGTCAGTTTAAATGTTCCCGTTAGTCTATTCATTTCTCCATCGATTTGTTGTTTGGTAATCTGTTGTAATCCTGAAACTGAAATACATACATACATACATACATACATCAACTTTGTAAGAAATCTTATCCCATCGCTAAAAGATACACATAAACATGATTTCTTAAAAGAGATGGATTGAGTTTTCGTTTTGGGGTTTATGTTAAAAATATTAGGAGTAAAATTGGCATTACAACACACAACAGAGACGTTTATATAAAAAGTTCTGGTGAATAATTAAAAGAAACCATTGCAATATTATATCTATGTAAGTAACAAACGTGTATGGTAACAGCTTTCCTTATGGATTTGGAGCAAAAGAAACAAAATGTTCGTTGGACTAGAAGTGGGTTGCTACCGGATTGCTGAAGCCGTATGTATAATGGTCGGTTGTTGGTCGTTTATGTGGTATCTTATCGCTGAAGCTTCATTTGACATATAAAACTGTCAGCAACCCATTTCATTATTTCATTATGATGTAAATAATTGGTACCAATCCATGTGCTGTTGGAACTATCTGAAATATCCCGGAGTACCCGGAGTAAATTCCGACTTTCGGAAGAAAAACTGACAATCCTGATCAATTAGGACTAGTGTCGAGCGCACCTTGTCGCAGTGTGACCAACCCGCCATCACAGTATTGGCAGACCACGTGGTAAATAGCATACGATCTACTTTAACCACTCGGATACCGAGGCCCCTTGGATAGATTTAAACTACCAATACAATACAAAATATCTAAGTACGTAAACAATACATTTATCCGTCCAATATGTCATAAAACTAATTATTAGTAATTTTGAATATAGCTGAAATACTGCTCTCTGGACATAAAGCAAAACATCCAATCAATCAATTTATTTTTTAGTCTGTGTTTTAAATTGTATTGTGACAGAGCAAATGTCTAAAAGCTTTTTAAAATCATGATTTAGGGACAAATATACGAAACAAAAAAACACAGGAAAACATATTAAATAGAAAACACAACACAACTGTCAAACTAGTAAAACATGTTAACTCATTGACGTGTATTTATAAATAAGCACATGACGTGCACAAGTACATTTCTATGATAAAATAATCGAAGAAGGAGTTATCAAGAAACGATAAGTTAAGGAGAGACCATTCCGCGGTTAAACAAAAGAGGGGACAACAACATAAAAAACACACACAACAAAGAAAACACAAATTGAGTAACAAAAACCCCACTAAAACCATGGGTATGCTCATGCAGCAATATATAGGGTTTTTTTAACAAGAATTTAGTATTTTTATTATACTCGGCCATCATTGTTTTACACACACTTCGCTAAACAAAGAGATTATTGAAAATCACGAGTCTGTTTTGCTTCATTTACTCTCCTTATATTAGTCGATAACCAGTGTGCTGGATACCTACATTTTACATAAATCAGTACAAGAAGCGCTTTCATAAAATGGTCTGCATGGTGTTCTATTACTTTTTTCTCCACTCATGACAACCATTTGAAGAACAAATAAAGAAAACCTTGAAACAACCAGCAACACCTCATATTCCGGAAGTGGTACACATCAAGTATGGATATTGAATAGTCTAAAGACCAATGTCTATATTTCTCTTGAGGTCATGTTCCTTCGCTATGTAACACTAACAAAACTAAAGACCTTTTTTCAGTTTCTACCCTCGAATCAAAATAGACTAACAAACTACAAACTTCACTCTATAGCAAGGGTGCGACATAAATTTCTCAAGGACAGCTTATTTCGTTTTGATGATTGAAGATGTAAACATGTGGATGATGTTCGTTTCCTTTTAGTTTTCATGTAAACAATAAAATAAAGATTGACACCTTAAACGGGAAAAATTTCATAAATGAAATAATGCGCAATAGTGGGTGCGTTTAGTTTGAGGGGAGAAATAGAGATACAAAAACATGTTTTTTCATCCTTAATGTCTATGGCACATTAATATTTGATTTGTACTGGTAAATTACCTGAATCATATCTTTAAAGTTACCTGTTGAACTGATGGATTGAGTAGAGAATTATATTTTTACTTATTTCATAATGGCAACAAGAGGCAGAAATAGGCCGGTCATTGCATTGAGTTGTAATAAATTTTGCCTTTAGCAGTCCTATTCTTTTTTTTAAATCTACAATAGGGGTCTTTGCTTGGCAAGTATCACAGAAATCTCAACAGATCTGACCTACTTAGGCCACGATCAGGCTTTTTGTAATAAATTGTGACAATCTCTCCTAGTTGGCACTTTTTGACACGTTGAACTTTCGTGGGCTTCCTAATTAATCTATATCGTAAGTATTTTCCCTAATTTAAAAATTAAATAGTAAAATTATATACTGAAATAGAATTTGTCTTGCACAAGGTTAATACCTTGTAAGTGCACGTATTCTGATAGCATGTACTATTAAAGAGTTAGAAAACGAGTGGATTCCGTTACGGTTTGTGTAAATACACACATGGATTTCAAAAATCACAACCAGTATTTAAAAATATATATAACTAGATTTAAAGAGTACACAACCAGATTTTGAATTTGACACCCATATTTTGAAAATACACGACTGGAAAAAATACACATCTAGAAAGTATATTTTACATAAACATATTTATTGCGCAAAATAATCTGACTTCGAATATTTTAAATCGATCTATCTTTACATACTTTTACAAATAAAGGTGTGCCCTATATGTTCTTGAAAATGCAATTATAAGCATGCGTGTTACAAAACATAGAAATATCCATTCAGAACTAAAATAAACAAACTGTGGTAATGGAAAGGTGTCTGCACAACTTTTTTTCTTTCCAATCCAATGCTCAACCGACAGAGCTGCCCAGCGCTTCCCCCGGAGGCGGATATGGGAGGCACTTTTGTTGGACATTTGTCTGGTTGCAATTCGAACCATAGTGGGCAATAAGTTTGGAGGGGGATAGCTCATCTCATCCCTAGAGAGAACTAAATAAATATGATGATAGTAGTTAAAAGAAATCGATTAATTGTTCATGTACGATTATATTTAATGGAATGTCACAGACGTTATGTGGCGTCATCATAACTTAGTTGATCGTTATGAAAATTATATCTTCTATATGTTATCAGACATTTTGCGAGCAATAGGATGTTTCCCTATTCCTACCTTTTATTATTTTACAGAATTGGTTATTAGTAAGCGGTGTCTAACTAGAGGCTGGTACTACATGTACTTACTTGTTCAGAGCCCCTTAGTGCATTGTTTATTTGGTGCATTATTAGTGGGGGGTTCTTTTTCTGCTTGGTTTCTTTTTTATGTTGTGGATCTTTGACGTATGTATTGCGTATCAATCCGAGTGTTGTCACTGTCATATGGTTTTTTGATACTTGCTTACTTGTTTATATTTTACCTGAAGTTAATTATCGTCAAAGAAATCGTTGATCTTGAATTTATATTGATAATTTTGCTGTAATTAAAATAAAACCATATATTTGGTAGACAAAGTGGATCATGCAATAAACACAAAGAAAGTTTCAGGATTAAATATAAATCCTAAAACTGGAAATAACCAAAAACTGTCTCTGAATTGTATGTCAACAGTGCAGAATAAGCATGTTTTGCTATCATATATACACCAAGTTTCGTTGAGTTATAAGATACCAAAAGCAAGCGGAATTAAGCTATTACAGAGTGTCATTCAGAACATATGAAAAATAAAGGCCTTAACAATGTCTACTTTTTTCAAGGATTGAGTTTTATTTTTTACCCGAGGTATTTTTAAATATCTCGTGATGTCCTGTTGGTGATGTTTCTCTGTCTCACCGGGTGAGATAGCTTATTATGACCTCAAGTTATTATGACGACTTTTCCACTCGTGATAGATACTATTAAGGAGATCTACACACAACATAATTTCAAAATTTAGAATGTGACCTTAACCCTTGAACTTATGAAGATTTGTAAAATCATGGTCAATGATGACTCAATCTTTATTTGGTTCACGTGTTAGAAAATTAATCAATAAACTTGCAATAAAGAAAGGGAAATACCTTATGCTAGTTTACTTGTAGTCATAACTGATAACTCTGCAAAGAAATCGGTTCGATTTGCCAGGTTTAACTGTCATAGCGTAATTTTAAAATGTTCCATGTCGAGAAACAAAATTTATATTGAAAAAATTGGCAGAAAATGTGTAATAAAAAGCAGACTAATACAGGAAGTTGAGCAACTTGTTAAAGGCCTTAGCTACAATTATACTATCGAGAGGTATAACGGCTCAATGAAATTGTTGAAACTTGTAATTATAAGTTAACATCAAGAGTTGGAGAACTCTTGATTATCACGTACGCCGTATCAATAGAATGTCAAATTGAAGTACTGACGTACTGTTTAATTCAAATGATTGATTCGCATTTGGTAGTTCCAGTTTTAATAAATGTACCACAGTTTTATTCGTATACCAGTAATTATATTTTGCACATCTAGTATCCCTACTTTTAAAGACAAAATGTGAATAGGGCTACTGTTTTGATACATAGGTAACGGTGAAGTATGGTGGTTGGTAAGTTATAAACTTAGATCAAAACTATTAGATCCGTTGAGATATTAATTTAATTTTGGTTTAAGATTACCAAATTGAGGGAGCTATTACAGTTGCGGTACGTAAGTAAAACGTAAGAAAGATAAGCAGTGTTTGCCTGTAATTAGACAGCTGTGAGTTACTTATTACATAGCTAAATAAACTTATCTGTGATTCAGAAAAACTGTTGGTCGCATTCGGGAGATTTTCAAAAAGATCAAGTCATAATGATGGCAAAGTAGTACAACTTGTACACTGTTATGGCGTTGATTCTGTGGCCGAATGATGAAGGTCAATGGCAACTGCTATTAATTACTGGCGTGTTGACACTGAGATGGCGTGTTTGAGCCTGTTGTGGGCATGGTGTGCTCAATACGAACCGTAATTGACGAAGGATTGCTGAAGGTCAGGGATTTTTACCAAGTTATCCGGTTTTTCTACTTTATAAAACCTGTTGTCCATTATGTCGGTAATCTATTTGACATCCTAAGTACAACTTTTTTATATAGGTACTTAAGTCGGCAATTGAACATTTAGGTATAACCTTCTACTTCTTTACTGCAGTCAGCTGTTCTACAGCTATATAATGTAATACTTACTGTATTGATACTGTGGCCAGTAATTTGACAGCTCATGTGCTGCTTTATCATAACGAAGCAAAGAGGTACAAGTGAGCACGTTTATTAGATGCTATTTGAAGTTATGTAAGTAAATATTTTTAATATCATGGAAAGAACAGAACCAAAGCTGTGTGAGTGATTTTATGTGATCAAATCAATGCGCTCATTTCATGTTGATCTCTACAGTATTATTGTACCATATGTTGAGCACTAACGTTCAGACAGTTGATTCTAGATACTACTCAACGCGACGTCTAGTCATGTAATTTACGTTGTTGCATCATAATGGTTTAAATACTAACTCTATTTAACTACCATCACTGTTTGCTTCAGTCTGTTCTCTTTAACAATAAATTTAGGCATTAAAAGATATGCGATACTGTTTATATTCTTATTTCTTATTCTTATATCATTTGATCGTTTGTCCGTTTTGAGATTTTATCCTATATTTAGCCATCTTTAGCTACATCAATATTATATCTAACCTTTACAGTTTTTATGGACTGGTTGAAATAGGTTTATATAAGAAAGTAAATACATGAAATCAATACAATGATGCTATTTTTAGACTTACAGAGAAAATCCCAGATTTTATGATATGTGAAAAACAACAACTCGTTTAAAAAATTATTAGTTCTCTTACATTAATGAATTGGAGACCGCGTTATGAGTACAATTGATGTGGACGAAAACTACTATGCCGTCATAATGATACTTGTGACTTGTTGTGGGGACTCGATGCGACCTATTTAAACTCTTTGTGGTTCACAATAATAGTGAGTAACGGAAGACAAATAATAAATAAATAAACCAAGCTATTTCATTGTGGGAGAACATTATCTAGAGACAAAATGAAGACATTTACAGGCCAGAATTTCATGGCAGTAAATTTCAACACCGACTATATCACTTAAAAAATCAATGACATTCTTGACAGCACCGAGGTGTGACTTCTTGACTGGGGATACTGTCGGGACTAACAGTCAATGAATCAGTTATATTATTTTCAGTGCCCAAGTTCGACTACTGCACTGGTGTTTTCAATTATCAGCAAAATTTTGCAATAATAAGTCCATTTTTAATGGGGCGGGTGAAAACCACCAACCTTCTGCAGAACATCTGCCAATTGCACTGAACATATCTCACAAAAATAAAACATTAATGTGTATGAATCCAGTCATAAAAATTATTTCTTTCCTTCTTGTAGAAAAATGTAATAAAAACAATCACTATTTACTGCCTGAAAAAAAAGTAAATATTGTTAAATGGGTCCGTTTCCAGCAACGTGAATTTATTAAAGAGCCTAATTTGCCTTTCAATTTGTCCCACAAATGTTCTTTACGTGACAGATGGGTTGATACACTCGGCCAAACTGTGGTAATCAAATTGTGAAACAGCATCGGTCTGACTGCGTCCAGACAGCAACATTTCGATTTAATGATTTCGGTCATCTTGAAACATGAGTGGCATTCGAATACTATGATTTTATTGAAACAAAAATTATTTTCAGGCAGCTACTTTTCCAAAAAAACCTCTCATTTACAAAACAACCACTTTAATCATACAGATTTTACAAATGGCACAAAAAGGACGAAATACGGAAAAGCTTCACCATGCACAAAACAATATAAGGCTTAATTAGACATTTTAATAGATATGGTCTTCAAACATTAGAGTACAGGATAGCTTAATAAATATTAAATCAAAATTACAATTTCGGGGGAGTTCTGTATCTTTTTCCTATAAGTATAATTTGGAGAAAAAATCGAATTTGCAAAAGTAATTATAATAAATGTTTAAAGACATAGATAGAATAAGGCTACATCTAGATAATTTTTTTTCATAAGACTGAAAATTCGAGCAATATGCCTTACAATTAAACCATTTTGAGCTATTTTTCACAAATGTATCCAAATTTGATTGCACATGTGTTGTCGTTCCATTTCCATTCTGTTCCTGATGGATATGGAGCATAATGAACACACTCTTCTTCATAATTTTTGTTGTTTGGTTCATTGGGTGCCCAATCGTTGAAGCCTAAATCGACTTTTGTACTGTCAGAAACCCATTTAATCTGTCCATTCCGATCTAAAACAGAAGCTCCAATCCAGGGGCGATTGAGTTTCCCTGTAATATAACATTGCAATATCCATTTTACGAACTAATTTACTTACTGCTGGCTGCATCTCATCGTGTTATATTAAATGAACAGTGTACTCAACTATTGCTATGATTAATAAAGTTTTGAGATAACGAGTACATGTCCATGTTGTGACGTTTTCCCCCACTATAAGACACTATTATAAGAAGAACAGGAACATCTTACTCTTAAACGTCTTCCTTTAAGTTTAAAGGCTAAGACGGAAAAATATGCAATTCAGGAACAACACAATATACAAGCAAATAATCTTGTAACAAAATGCTTCAGAATGCGGTAACAGTTCTAGTTTACAGGGAACCATGACAGGATAGTATTGGGGGTTGTCATATTATAATAACAAAAAACTGGCATTGGTTATTAACAATAATGCTGTGTTGGTAGATCAATTATTCTGGATAGAGGGGTGTTGCTGCCATGGAAATTACTCATGGATTCATGACAGTTTTATCAAAGTAGTCACATTGGACGTTCTATCGTCGATAATCTGAACTGTTATTCCCGCTGTGGAGTGTTTGTTTCACAGAATACTCGTGATCTATATAGCAGTAATCTATTTCCCTTCATAACTGCTCTTTAACAGCGACTGAGTAAAACGCAAGGTGCATCATATGCAGAAGGAAATGCTTACCATTTCTGATCAATAGAGTTATCATGTTTTGTTTTCTTATAACTCTGTCTTCTAACAGTTATAATTAGTACATTTCAATATTGGTCGAATGATATTAAATAATTTTGTCACCTGCAACTGATTTCAGGAACCTACTTTCCGCTGCATTTTCAATTTTTACTAAATTCCCATCCTTAGTCTCACAATAGCTCTACAAAAGAAGCGCATTCACACGTGGATGAATTATAACATGGTATATTTCTTTCATTGCGATATCGGCGGCAAGAATTTTTATACGATATTAAACGAGACAACAAGAGAAGATGGGAATAAATAAATAAATGTAGCGACTAAACACCATTTCACTATGATAATTATTTGACATATTCTATGGCGCTACAAATATCTTTACCGTTCTTTGGGTAATTATGTTAAAATGTATTAAACGACAGAAAAAAGCAAATACACGGAAATTTTATCATGTGATTTGTTTCATAAAGGCCTATAACTTCAAACTAATTCCAAATAATTTTAAATAAAATATCATACAGAAAACACTAAGGAGAAGTTCATCGAATGCAAAGAAAACAAATGTTATTGCTATTATGACATAAATATGACTTATACAGACGTAGTAGTAAGTTACTCTGTTTAAGATAGATTTCGAAATCATCTTGCCAGATGAATAGCAAAAATTTAAAGAGAAAATATCATATATTTCACGTAGTAATTAGTTTGTACAATACAAAGTGCAGAATTAAAAACAACTAATTTTTTATATTGTCAAGCGCACCAAAAACTCAGCATAAATATATGTACCTGTGCTTCATACCACGTCATTAGGTCGGATCCAAAATAGTAGCAATGTCTTCCAAATAACGACCACCCTTCGTCGCATGCTGAAAAATATATTCGTAAATTAAAAGTACTGAGTGTATAACCCTAAATTAACATTTAGCTGAGATAGTTTTAAACTCGCGGTCCTTTCATGAGATAATAGCTTGGTGCATTGATAAGTAAGGTCTTTTCGTTGAAAAACATCGTTTGCTTTATATATTTAGTAGCTAAATAAATTGAATAGACAAGAAATCACAATCCTAAATACAGATGCAATCAATTAGGAATAAAGCAAGATGTTCCGTGATGATATAAAGGATCTAACACCGTTGCTGAGGAGTCAAGCTGAGACGTTTGGTGGTATTAGGCTTAATTTATTTTAGGTTTTTTTACTGGACACTGCTGTAAGATCTTGGACATAAGCGATTGCACATTTTTACTCCAGTTTCGAATAAAAATAAATGTAATTAAAACTTAGGAAGCCTGAATTACAATTTCAGTTAAACTAAATTGGTGACAGAGCAAAACTTCTGAATCAGTCTCTTTTAACATTTGTTAGATCAGTACAGTGTATCCTTGTGTGATCTGATACAGTGTTTGGCAAGGATTTTCTTTATGCTGTATTATTTAGTAGTTGTATGTATGTGTGACTAATTTAGGACTAAAATACATCTTTAGCCTAGGTCTTCTTTCTACACCAACGACACCCTTCTACGACAAAATATAACAATTTTACATAATTTTGTCATATAAATGAAAACTGACACGATTACTATAATACATAATTTATATAACAAATATAAACATGCTGTTTACAATACAAATAATAAGTAAATGCATGCAACAACATGCAACAATATTAAATTGATATACCATGCTAAAGCGTACAGAGAGAATAATTAATGGTGTTGTTTTTTTCTGTAAATTAAAGAAATAAATTGTTTAATACCATCGCCTTTGTCTCCCTTCTGCCCTTTTTGACCTTGACTTCCAGGTTGACCAGTACTTCCCATTTGGCCTATAATGGAAGTAACAATCTACCAGTAATTTTATTAAAGGACACTTAATACATGCATACAATATTGATCATGATTAAATAATAAAATCGTGCAAAATAACCAAAAGACACGTTGCAGCTTGTTTATTGTCTTTTTGTAGCTTTATATTCCTTAAAAAGATTATTTTGCCTTTACTAAGTCAGTTGCTTGCTTATATTCACTTGAAACCTTGTCCATTCTTCTATACATTGTTTGGCATCAGTTTTAAGAGGTCTCGGATACTCCAGTCTTGCCAATAAAAACTGTTAGCTGCAATATACCAGAATAATTGTAACGGTAAACGCCTTTCAAACAAACAAACGATCGATTTTAAGTTAATTTTGATAACTATTATCCCCATCTTGTTTCGAAATTTAGAAAAAGTTTATAAAAGAGATGTGAATATTGAAGGCTTAGATAATTTAATCACTTTTATAATACAAGTCCCTTAAATGACATACTACATTTGTGTTCATGTACAACATGTGGATCGAGGGGTTGGAGATATTTTTAACGTGTCTCATTTTTGCCATATCGGTCTGAATTTACCTAGCTTAAGGAATACGAACTGCTTACGGATCTTAATTGCCATTCTAGTTCTGCAGTTTCATCATTCATTCGGCGCTTATCTTTACAGATTGATTATAGAATTTTGTCCTTCGTGACATCTGATTTCGGATTTATTAAGTCAATAAAAAATCAATGAACTCCTCATTAACTAGTGTTACCCTGACGCTATGTGACAGGAAAGCTAGATTCGTCAGCCTTCTTATGTCTTGCCCTCATTCTGTTAAAGTATTTACACTCTTTTGATATCGCTTTATCTGAGCTGTGTTTGCAATTGAAGGTCGTAATAAATCTTTAAAATAATTTTGTCTGAAGTCATAGCCTACGTAGTTTCATACACACTCTACCTAACCGCGAAATACATAAAAATACAAGTTTTCGCTGTCCGTAAATTTATTTATTTCAGCACAGGCGTCAAATTGAAATTTATAGTCACCATGTCTTTATACTTTCGTACATATCAGGAGTATTTAGAATCTCTTGTTTTATTCCTAAACCTTCTTGGGGTTTTATGATCTGACTCATTGTTCGTGAAAATTGTGTGTACGAACTCGTTCGTCTTTCAGCGACACAGCGATAATTTAAATGTCTTGTAGTCAAATGTGTATTCACGAATGGATTGTAAAAATAGAACTGTACAAGGGTCAAAATTAGTAATGAAGTTTACTGTGCTGGATACGACTTTTAAAATATCTAATGCTTTAAGGCATTTATTTTTTAACATTTTGATATGGGGAGAAAGGTTAGCCTTGTATCAAATATGAGACCAAGAAATGTAGTTTCTTTTACAATTTTGATACGATTATTATATAATTTTAATTCGGGATCAGGATGCATCTTACGTTTATTACAAAAATGCATCCCAACAGTTTTTGCAGTGGAGAATTTAAAACAATTCTCCATTGCCCATTTCTCTATTCTATTTAAACACAACTGCAGCTGAGGTTCGATTTTATTCATATTTTTCCCTCCGTAACATATGATGAAGTCGTCAATATATATAGAACCATCAATATTATCTTTAAAAACTTGAGCAAGGCTACTAATTTTAATACTAAAAAAGTGACAGAAAGGATGCTGCCCTGGGGAACACCCATTTCCTGTTCAAAGGGGTCAGATAACGTAGAATTGACCCTAACTTTAAATTCTCTGTCAGATAAAAAGTTTGAGATAAAGGTAGGAAGTCTACCTTTCAACCCCATATCAAAGAGATCTTTTAAAATACCATATTTCCATGTTGTGTCGTATGCTTTTTCTAAGTCGAAAAAGATAGACACAACATGTTCGTTTTTTGGCAAATGCGTTTCGAATACGTTTCGAAACGCACCAGATGATCAATAGTACTACGACCTTGTCTGAATCCACACTGGATATTCGAGATTAGGTTGTTCGATTCTAAAAACCAGACAGGGCGATCGTTGATCATCCTTTCCATGGTTTTACAAAGACAGCTTGTGAGGGCTATAGGCCGATAGTTGGACGCTTCCGAGTGATCTTTGCCTGGTTTTGGAATAGGCACAACAGTGGCCATTTTCCAAATAGATGGTAAGTCACCCGTTTCCCAAATGTTGTTGAGAAGATTCAGAAGACATTGGAGAGAAGATTGTGGCGGATGTTTGAGAAGTTGATAATGGATGTCATCTGGACCACATGCAGTATCGTGAGATTACTTCAAAGAAGTTTTTAGCTCTTCCAAAGAAAAAGGTTTATTATAATCTTCAAAATTGTTTGACTGGAAATTATGTTTTGATTTTTCTTTTTGAATTTTGATCCGCTGAAAATTGGGATGATAATTTTCAGCAGAGGAGTGTGTTGCAAATGTTTCGGCCAATTTATTTGATATGTCTGACTCTGATGTTAACAAGTCTTGTCCCTCATTTAAATGATGGACATTTGCTTTACTGTTTTTACCTTTAATTTTACGAATCATGTTCCAAATTTTATTCATGGGGGTATGGTTATTTAGTTTAGAAACAAAGTTACGCCAAGAGGTGCGTCGTCTTTGTTTCGTTACCCTGCGAGCAACTAAAGTGAAGGCCAAGGTGATTTTTGCAATAAGTGGATAGCCTCTCACTTGGTCGGTAGAACCAATGAACTTATATTTAAAAGATGGACAATAACTTATAATAGGTAAAATGTCACCTTTCACCTTGACCTTGCCCAAGGTCACAAGGTCATAGGTCAACGGCACCTGTGTTTCAGTACAGCGACATGTGAATTTTTGTACCTTTCGATTCGCTGTTTATTTTTTAGCTTGCGACATATCGCAATGAAATTTTGTGCCAGGCATGGTGAAAACATTGGGAATTTTAATGTATTCCGCTAGGGGGGTTTCTAAGGGGACTCCATAATAATGTTGTGTGCAGATTTCATCCTAGATCACAGAGAATGGTGAAACAAACTTGACGCCAAATCGTTCAGGGCTCGATGTCCTTAAATTGTCACTACAGTAGAAATCGTTCTGACGACCAATAAAAAATGTCCAAAGTTGAAGATCGAAATTTTCAATAAAACCATAAAGCCTAGATTTTCGAGAATGGTGCCAATCGATTCAGAATGTCGATTTTACCCTAACCAAGTATATCGGATGTGCATAAATGTCAACAAACTCGAAAATCGGCAGAAAAAAAATGTCGACACCCCATCGGGACCCCTTAGATTTCATCGGTTGAATTTTTGTGTATTGATTAATCCTTGAAATCTATATCTGTATCGTTTCTTCGTGAGTTGTTCCAGCTGAAACAAATATTTTTTGTACTTGCATTTATTTTGAAATGACAATAAAATCCACGCGATGTGGCGTCTGTTACGTACGATTTGTGTATTTCACACAACAAAAATCTGTTTCCTTTTACAATGCATTGCACGGAACATTCTATTGGTCCCATCACTGTTGACGTGGCGAAACGTAATCTTGATGACACGTATATGTATATCACGATCATATGTAATATATGCATGTTATCGATCTAACGTCTGCCCCCCCCCCCCCCTCAACTGAATTAATATCAATAAGTCCGCGATAATATACATTAACGTCACGTGGCATCAGACGCTGCAACCATTCAGATCAACGCGTTCTATATGTATTTCATAAATAAAAATCATATCATTTTCTTTTCTTTCTTTTTAAGTTCATTTGTAAACACACGAAAACATTACAAAATGTCTTTGTATTTTAAAAATAAACAACATATAGTAAGCATATAGTCGTCAAATGTGACATTTTATGTATCGGCTTCCGTAGCTCAGTGAGTTTGAGCGCTGTTTGGCAATCCTAACATCCCGGGTGCCATCCACGAAGGTGACATATCGTTTTTGCTACCGCTACGTTTTATGTATATTCTTGCAGTTATTGGAATATTATGCACATTTGAAAAATAATAACAGAAATAAAGAAACTGTATTTTCATGACGACAATATGACAACACATGAAATCTCATTGTTTCAAAAATGGTATATCATTTTGTTAAATTAAGAGTTCAAATCTGATCTTCCAAGCAAATCATTTGTGTTAACCTTAAATAAACTGCTTGAAATTTTAGTGATCTGTTCTAATTATTATATTTTTGCCAAATGTTACGTAAAACAAACAGTTGACAACAATTCTTTTCTGGTGATAAAATATTTTTTCTCACTTTCCAGTCCAACTTTTGCTAGTAGCAAAGTCAACAACTCTTTCTCGATTATCTTGTATTTGTGATAATGTTCCGAGGATGTATTCACTTACATCAGTTTCAAGAATAAAATTTCTGTTAAAATAAAATGTGTTAAAATTGAAACACCCATTGAAACTTTTGCAACGATTTTTGCAATTTGCCTGTCCCAGAAAAATTTAATTTAGAAATGGCAGTGTTCAAAAGATCTTTTAAAGTAGCTACAAAACCTTACAACAGCTGGCTTCCCTAATTTTATTTGTTCTTTTGGTCAATCGAAATGCCTTTCTATGAAATTATATGTCTCTAATAATAAGCTCTCCTCGCAAACAACTAAAATCCTGCACAAAAGAGTCTTTCACAAGCCGATGATAACTTTGGTGTTAATTTATTAAATGCGGTACCATAGATCATTACATCATCTTGGCTATATGAAACAACACTATGTCAATTGCTTGATTATATTCACTTGAACACTCCTGGTTTCTTCTTCTCAACCTTGTTTTTCATCACGTCCGTTAAAAGACATGTAACATTGTTTTCATGTGCAACATGTGGATCGAGGGGTCTTAAATATTCTTAACGTGTCTCATTTTTGCTACATCGATCATCCCTAAATAAACGAATACAAACTGCTTAAAATACTAATTGCCCTTCTTGCATTGCTTCTTGCATATTTTACCTAGTTCATCTTTCACACGGCTTTTATCGTTAGAGATTGGTTATAGAATTTTGTCCTTCAGGACACATGCTTTCGGAATTAATAAATTATGCTGTCTTGCTTGTTTTATTCATAGCCTTATCTCCAAGTCAATAACAGAATCAGTGAACTCGTAATTAGCCAGTGTTATCCTGACGGTATTCGACACGAATGCGAGACTTGTCAGCCTCCTTATCTCTTGCCCTCATTTTGTCAAGTGTTTACACTCTATGACATCGTTTTTATCTTATTTGTGTTTGGAATGGAAGATTTATTATTCTTCCAAAGACTGTTATATCTCTAAAAATAATTCTGTCTCAGGTCATATCCTACATAGTTCAATACACCATCTAACTGACAGCGAAGAACATGCAAATACAAGTTCTCGCGGTTTGTAAATTTATTTTACAACAAGCGTCAAAATGAAATTTATAGTCAAACCATGTGTCTATACTGTCGACTATATCAGGCAAACTTATAATCTCTATTATTATTCTTAAAACTTTTCTTGGTTTCATGCACTTACTCATTGTTCGTGAAAATTGTGAGTCCGAACTCTTTCAGTGACAAAGCGATAATTTACATGTCATGAAGTCAAATGTACATTTGCGAATGGATTATAAAAATAAGATTGTACGAGGGTGTAATTAGTAATGATGTAAAATTATTACTTTGCAGTTATTTTTGTGATTGGTACAAACAAATTGTCTAATACCGCTTTGGCCTTGATCTCCTTTCTCCCCCCTTTGTCCTGCATCTCCTTTCTCCCCTTTTTGACCTTGACTTCCAGGTAGACCAGTACTTCCGATCTCACCTACAATAAAATAGAAAGTAACAAAGTTATAGCATCACAAAAATAAAAGCAAGTTACGCTGAAACTTTTTTTATCATCACCATTCTATACAAAGCATTACACTAAGCTGCTGCATTATAAAGGATGAAAAATCGTGTACATTTGGAATTTGTAGAATAAATCAAACGTTATTAGAAAAAGGTCAAACGAACCGCTGAAACTTCTTTTATCATCACCTATCAAAATACTAAGCATTACACCAAATTGCTGCAATATAAAGTATCAAAAAAGTGTATGTTTGGAATTTTTAGAATAGATCAAAAATTATTAGAAAAAAGGACAAACGAAACGAAATGTTCTGTGTGCGAGGGTCGAACATAATACTAAGGATTTTATGAACTACTGTTATTTTGCAGTTATTTATGTAATTGGCACAAATAAATTGTCTTATACCGCTTTGGCCTTGATCTCCTTTCTCGCCCCGTTGGCCTTGATCTCCTTTCTCGCCCCTTTGGCCTACATCTCCTGTCTCCCCCCTTTGGCCTACATCTCCTTTCTCCCCTTTTTGACCTTGACTTCCAGGTAGACCAGTACTTCCGATCTGACCTACAACAAAATAGAGAGTAGCAAAGTTATAGCTTCACATAAAAATAACTGCAAGGTACGCTGAAACTTTCTGATCATCACCGTTCTATACAAAGCATTACACTAAGCTGCTGTATTATAAAGGATGAAAAAACGTGTACGTTTGGAATTTGTAGAATAAATCAAAAGTTATTAGAAAAAGGTCAAACGAACCGAACGAAATGTTCAGTGTGCGAGGGTCGAACTTAATACTAATGATTTTATAAAGTACTGTTATTTTGCAGTTATTTATGTATTTGGCACAAATAAATTATTTTATACCGCTTTGACCTTGATCTCCTTTCTCCCCCATTTGGCCTTGATCTCCTTTCTCGCCCCTTTGGCCTTCAACTCCTGTCTCCCCCCTTTGGCCTACATTTCCTTTCTCCCCTTTTTGACCTTGACTTCCAGGTAGACCAGTACTTCCGATTTGCCCTACAATAAAATAAAAATTAACAAAGTTATAGCTTCACATAAAAATTACTACAAGGTACGCTGAAACTTCTTTTATCATCACCTATCAAAATACTAAGCATTACACCGAATTGCTGCAATATAAAGTATCAAAAAAGTGTATGTTTGGAATTTTTAGAATAGATCAAAAGTTATTAGAAAAAAGGACAGACGAAACGAAATGTTCTGTGTGCGAAGGTCGAACATAATACTAAGGATTTTATGAAGTACTGTTATTTTGCAGTTATGTATGGAAATGGCACAAATAAATTGTCATATACCGCTTTGGCCTTGATCTCCTTTCATCCCCAATTGGCCTTGATCTCCTTTCTCACCCCTTTGGCCTTCATCTCCTTTCTCTCCTTTTTGACCTTGATTTCCAGGTAGACCAGTACTTCCGATCTGACCTACAATCAAATAGAAAGTAACAAAGTTATAGCATCACAAAAATATTAGCAAGTTACGCTGAAACTTTTTGATCATCACCATTCTATACAAAGCATTACACTAAACTGCTGCATTAAAAAGGTTGAAAAATCGTGTACGTATGGAATTTGTAGAAAAAATCAAACGTTATTAGAAAAAGGTCAAACGAACTGAACGAAATATTCTGTGTGCGAGGGTCGAACTTAATACTAATGGTTTTATAAAGTACTGTTATTTTGCAGTTATTTATGTAATTGGCACAACTAAATTGTCTTATACCGCTTTGACCTTGATCTCCTTTCTCCCCCATTTGGCCTTGATCTCCTTTCTCGCCCCTTTGGCCTACATCTCCTTTCCCCCCTTTTTGACCTTGACTTCCATTTAGACCAGTACTTCCGATCTGCCCTACAATAAAATAAAAAGTTACAAAGTTATAGCTTCACATAAAAATAACTGCAAGGTACGCTGAAACTTCTTTTATCATCACCTATCTAAATACTAAGCATTACACCAAATTGCTGCAATATACAGTATCAAAAAAGTTTATGTTTGGAATTTGTAGAATAGATCAAAAGTTATCAGAAAATAGGACAAACGAAACGAAATGTTCTGTGTGCGAGGGTGGAACTTAATACTAAGGATTTTATAAAGAACTGTTATTTTGCAGTTATTTAGGTAATTGGCACAAATAAATTGTCTTATACCGCTTTGACCTTGATCTCCTTTCTCCCCCATTTGGCCTTGATCTCCTTTCTCGCCCCTTTGGCCTTCATCTCCTGTCTCCCCCCTTTGGCCTACATCTCCTTTCTCCCCTTTTTGACCTTGACTTCCAGGTAGACCAGTACGTCCGATCTGCCCTACAATAAAATAAAAAGTAACAAAGTTATAGCTTCACATAAAAATGACTGCAAGGTACGCTGAAACTTCTTTTATCATCATCTATAAAAAAAACTAATCATTACACCAAATTGCTGCAATATAAAGTATCAAAACATTGTATGTTTGGAATTTTAAGAATAGATCAAAAGTTATTAGAAAAAAAGGACAAATGAAACGAAATGTTCTGTGTGCGAGGGTCGAACTTAATACTAAGGATTTTCTGAAATATTGTTATTTTGCAGTTATTTATGTAATTGGCACAAATAAATTGTCTTATATCGCTTTGGCCTTGATCTCCTTTCTCGCTCCTTTGGCCTTCATCTTCTTTCTCGCCCCTTTGGCCTACATTTCCTTTCTCCCCCTTTTGACCCTGACTTCCAGGTAGACCAGTACTTCCGATCTGCCCTACAAAGTTATAGCTTCACATAAAAAAAACTGCAAGGTACTCTGAAACTTCTTTTATCATCACCTATCAAAATACTAAGCATTACACCAAATTGCTGCAATATAAAGTATCAAAAAGTGTATGTTTGGAATTTGTAGAATAGATCAAAAGTTATCAGAAAAAAGGACAAACGAAACGAAGTGTTCTGTGTGCAGATAAAGTATGTGTGCAAGGGCCGAAGTTAATAATACGGATTTTATAAAGTACAATTATTTTGTCGTTACGTTTGTAATTGACACAATTAAATTGCCTAATATTGCCAATGGGCCGTGGTCTACCTTTCTCCCCCATTTCGCCTTGGTCTCCTTCCCCCCCCCCCCCCCCCCCTTTGACCTTCGTCTCCGGTCTCCCCACTTTAGCCTTTATGGGCTTTCTCACCTTTTTGACCTTGACTTCCAGGTAGACCAGAACGTCCCATTTGCCCTACAATAAAATAAAAAGTAGCGAAATCACATCATAAAAAAATGACCGCAAGTTACGCTGAAATTTGTTAGTCATCGCTGTTCAATGCTAAGCATTACACCAAGTTGTTGCATTATAAAGTATCAAAAACCGTGTACGTTTGTAACTTTTATAATAGAATGACAAACGAAACGAAGTGTTCTGTGTGCAGATAAAGTATGTGTGTGAGGGTCGAAATTACTAAATTAAATAAGGATTCTATAAAGTATTGTTATTTAGCAGTTATTTATATAAACAGCACAAAGAAATTCTATAATACCGCTTTGGCCTTGATCTCCTTTCTGCCCTTTTTGACCAGTTGGCCCAGTACTTCCGTGACCTACAATAAAATGAAAGTAACAAATTTTTATTTTATCAGAGAAAATTAAATTCGTTATAACAATAAATATATTTGATTAAATAGGACGTTAAGGCCTTGTTCTCCTTTCTGGCACTGACTTGTATGAAGGTCACTACTTCTCACTTGATCTACAAAAGTAAGTGTAAAATTTGTAGGCAAAACATAATAGAATAAGAATGTGTCAATTATAAAATGCCTAGATCATCTTGCAGTTGTTTAAATTATTTCATATGTAAAATTGTTGCTTATTTCGTTTGTCTTTAGAACAAAAAGAATCAAATAAGAAAGAATCAATTTTTTTTAAATGGGATACAACTTGTCAACATATTTTGAAAACAACTTGAAATGGGTTGAGGGCCTCCCTTTCCGTCGATGAGCAGCGCTAAATGTAAAGTGGTAGTACCCTGTCCCACTACCCACCTGTTTGTAAAAGATTATTCTTGCTTACATTACGTAATGTAAAATACGTTAAGAGTGTTAAAAGAACATATTGAATGATTTTGAAAACCTTATCAATCATGAAAGTTTCAAAACTTTTAGAAAATATAAGATTATAAAACAAAATATTACACTGATTTAAGAGTACAGTTCCAAAAAGTCACCCGTTTTGACACAACGTCTTAAAATTTTTAAATGAAAACAATCAAGTAATGTCTTTATTCAAATAAAACGTTATCAAATACATATATTATGTTGATCATTAAGATAATGACCTGTTTCATAGAATATATATGTATAATCGAATCTTGAGAAATTTAGCTATATTCTGGAAAAAACAAGTTAACAATATGTTAAATTTAGTTAATAGGACAGCAAAACCTTCCCGATATAGTGTAGGGTATTTAATAAAGGCTAAAAATTACTCTCAAAAGAAGACTGTAATGTGTTAGGAGTATTATAACTTGACACATACCGCGGATTTCTTTCATATTTCTTATTTATATTAATAATATATCTACGATTTCTTTTTCTACCATATGCTAAAGTTAATCTTGACTTGGAGATTTAAAAAAAAATTTAAATGTCTGAACAGGTTATACGATATAACCTGATTTGATCATTATGAAATATTCCTTATTATTTAATTTTATCGAAACTCTTGACCCTTGTACCGTACAAACAGCGAATGCGTCGTGAAACTATTTGAAATTAAGGGATAGTTCCATGGTCGCTCCGTTCAAATTGCTCAGTCAGATTTCAAACAATGAGGAAAATTAAATTATTGGGAAATAACTGTGACATAAAGAATGCTACTTTAATAATGGAGAAATGCGTGCTAGAAATCATTGATTTTATCTGTCAGGTTGTTAAAATATAGTGTGTAAAATCATTCCAAACCATGCGGTTTCTGCATTAAGACTGTCATAATCATTGAAATATTGATATAAATGAGTTTTTCAGATACAATTTATACACGCTCTGTCTAATTGTATTTTTTCCAAAATTCTCTCCACTACATGTACATGTAAAACTAAACTTTATACCGATAAACCGAACTTGTAGTAACTTCTGATATATCAGATTACTGTTGCGTCTAGACACGACGATAAGAGAATAATCAAATGTCTTCTTGGTTAATGTTAATCTTATTTTGTAATGTTACATATATAACGAAACAATTTTTCAAACCAGAAGCAAGTTGCATAATACCGGTATTGCTTGAATCCTTTTGAGTTAGACTTCCATTTAGAGAAGTAGTAGCCATTTTACCTATAAGAAACAAAAAGGGTATAAATTCACAATTATTATATAATGTGGAAAGATAAATTGTAAACTTAAGCATCCTACGAAGTGTTGTTGTCACTCTTCTACTAATTTTAATACAAATAAATATCAATAAATCTATTGTTATTTATTGTTTCAAGTTTGTTCCGGATATTTGTTCTTTCAGATAAAGACGATACTGTTGACAATGTTCTAGACACCAGTACAATGATACAATGATAATTGTTTTGTTGTCACGACATAACAAACTGTTCGTCACTCCTTTCAGTGACCTTAGTTGTTCTTCACTTCGTTCAGCTAATCTTTTTTATTTTATTTTTATTTTTAAATTTAAAAACAAATTTAAACATGTATATGCCCTAAAGAATTTTTAGTTACATAAAATTGTAGCATTCTATGTTTGCACCTAAGAGCTATTAAACAAAATTTTTAATTAAGGATTGAATGCATTATTTTTAAGTTTCATTGATGTTTGAAAGCATTGACCGAAGCACATTTTAGTGAACTGGAAATGTTTTACAAAATTCAATTAAATGTCCATATGAGGTATACTACGCCACAGTGTTATGTTATTGCTATGGTGCACTGGTTTTGATGTTTCATCTAGAATTGAAAGATCACGTGATATGACCACATGACCGAATTTGACCAATGATAATGACGGATTTCTATGACATGCATGCATAATGTAATTGTTAAGATTCATAATTTTTAATCTAAAACAAACGGCTATATGGCAATGTAATAATTTAAGTCTATATGTACTTCTGCATCTCAAGAAAGCCGAACGGTCAACAAATATCAAACAGCATAGGATACGCCAATTAGTAACTTTTAGTCATGAACATGAAAGACAAAATATACGAACAGGAAAAGATTTCAGTCATAAATATATGTAAACATGCACGTCTGGTTTTGTATTATGTCTACAAGAAAGTAACTCTTTATAACTATTTCCCAATAAGTGGACTTCTGAAACAAACAAAACAATCATAATCTCTATTTTCAACAGTTTTTCTATCCACAAATAATCCTTTAGATGTTTAATATATTTTCCCGAAAAATCAAATTCTTTATATACGTCCATAATATACTATTCGAATTGCTACAGTGCATTTACTTGTGTGTAATTTTTTCCCGCTCTTATACTATTTTTATACTTCTATCATTTTTTATTGTTTGACATCCAATCTTAGTACGAAAGGCCGAGTGAAAGGGGTGACTATTTTCATTTTAAAAAGACCTTATTTCGTCATTTATATTCCAAAACGACTTAATTGTAATGGTAAAATACTGCCAAATAATTGTATTTAGGTCTTATTTTTCTTGTAACAAAGAACTACGTGAGATAGCTCTTTAATTCCCCTAAACAATTGAAGAGTTTAAATATAGAGTTATCATATTTTTAATTGGATAATGTTTGCTGGTTACATTTTTCTGGAATTTTTTATGCTATCTTTGCCTGATGTTTTTATATTAAATTTAGTTAATTTTTTTCTATGAACTCAATTCAAAATAAACTTCGGAAACTCAAGTGGTTCAACATCCTGCTTATTATATTTTTGTTGTACTATGGTGTTAATTATTTTGCTCTGCATCGATAAATAGTGGTAACTTATTGTTTATTATTTTAATTTTAACACAAACACCAAAAACACAAAAACAGAAAAAGAGTAACGCAGACCCCAATAAAAACCATGTGTGCACTCAGGTGCTCCGGACGAGTAAGCAGTTCCTGCTTCTAATTAGACACCCGTCGAGTTACTTAATGTCATGTCAAGTGAAAAGTTAAATCCAGGAATATGAATCACTACTTATGACTCAGAAAACATGTCAGATCGTATTTGAGACACTGATTTCCCACAACTATCAATTAAGTCATGGTGACGACCATAGAAGTTCTGGAGAGATAACATCAACCTAAGTGCAACAAACCATTGTTTGAGTAGTTTAGCAGTCAACAGCAGGGATCAGTCTAGAAAATCGGAATGAAAATACAGATAAAAAGTCATTGATACCAAGGTTAATATAATTTACTGCGACAGACGCACGTTTCGTATTACCTCAATGAAAGATTTTGTTAATTGTGTTTTTAAAAACTGATTTAAATTGCCAAAGCATTACCATGTGAAATACTAGTGTCAACTTTATATAAATAAGATATAATATTAAAGAACTTTTTCAACTTTAATACTTTTTATTAAATTTGATGAGAGAAGAAAGTATGAACGCAATTAAGGTTAAAACATTTATATGTTAGATACACTGCAGTCAACAAAAACATATAAAAGTCTTTAATTAATAAGCTACATTAACTTAAATTTAGGTTTGATTAATTTTCGTTTAACGTCTGTAAAATTGCAGTTAGCGTTCCATCTTCCATCGATACCTGCTATTTCTGTTTATTGCATGTATCGAACGGAGATTGGTTGCAAAGACAAACACAAGCATACATAAAAGAAATCAATTTACATATTTAAATACTTTTATCAATTATACCTTCATGTTTTATATCTGCAATATACATCGTGGCTACAGATGTCAAGATGGAAACAATAATCACAAGTACAAGATTTAGACACAGAAATCCAATCGTGTTTCTCCAAGAATTATTCACTTCTTTGCCGTTATAATACTGTTTGGATATCGCTTCCTTTCCTGGTGGTATACTTTCCACATTTGACCTGTAATTGCCTAGCTCAATATACTCATCTGTGGTGTCCATGTTATTTTGACAATTTGACACTTTTAAATTATGTTTTTTACAAACAAAACAATTATTAACATATGACGGATATCCGGTGTCTTTATACACATGTAAAAGTAAGCATAAAGATGACCTAACCCATTTTACGCAAACAATGCACTAAGTTAAAAAGTGCTGATATTGAAAAAAATATATTTTGACGTGCTGATCAAGCTAACAGGATGCAAAAGATGGTACATGTATTAATAGAAATATTTTTGTTCTCATCCATTGAAATCTGTATTATAAAAGTCAGATGTGAATAAAGCTGACGTCTCAGATTATTGCGAAATGCAATTTTTGTTTTGATTTTTCATTACCGCCAGATATAAATATTTTTGCTATGGTTTATATGAAAAGAAACATGCCTTTGTTATTAATAGAAAATGAAAACTTGTTTAACGAAAGGACTAATCGTTTAAAGTAAGAGGGCATCTATGGGTTCCAATTTGTTCAGTCATTTTGTCCAAATAGGCAAAATACTTGCACTATGCGGACGATCACACTCTTTTTCATGTGTATTTCTTTTCTGCTAATTAATCGCTAACCAATGTGACAGTCGCTTTTAAGGAACTGCAATCCGTTTCTGCATGTGATTCCATCAGCCTCTTTTTTATTTACTTAAACTTTTTCACCATCTTAATGTTAACCTCTTTTTGCTCCTTTATTATATTTGTATCACTATAACATTTTGCCCCTACCACTTCACATCTGACGATCAAGAATTAACTCATGGGTGTATGTTGTTGTATTCATGTACACGGCATTTGTTTATGTGAAGATGTTTACTATTAAGTCTTGCTTTAAACATTTGTATTGTAAAACCATCGTTAGATATCATAATGTACATTTATACAGTTATTTTATCATTTTTACCACAACAAACCTCTATACGTCACTCATTCATTTATATAATTACAAATACGAGGGAGGTATTCTGAATCTGTGATCACTTGTTTACTAAATCAGCTGCTGTAGTTGTTTAACTTGATTTCAAATAGTGTTTCGCACAAACTACATATGCGGTGAAGGTGGATATATCGGGTATTATATTATTTGATGACAAGATGACGTCATACTAAAATTCCCTTTTTATCCGTAACGACAACGAAGATTTATATGATTGTTTCCTTTTTTTACGATTATTGGTACAAAATAATGTCACATAACATTTCTACTTCCCAATGTTTCAGATATGGTACACCGTTGCTTCAACTTATATAGGGTCGTCCATCCTAAATACAACTAGTATTTGGTAAAATAACTTTACACACAATTGTTTTTCAAACAGTACTAGGGCATTCTTCAAATATTTTCTCTTGATTTGTGAAAGGCTTTGTATGGAAAAAAGATTATCTCTTGAAGGAAGGAAATAATATCAACCTTTTGTCATCATATGCTAATACACATATCACTTAAATATATCCTGCGATAATACTAGAACAATTTATTAAAGCATATAATGATTAATTTTCTCCAGTTTTGCCAGAATTGTATGAAAGCCGGCTGATATTTAACCAATGGGATTAATAGTAGTAGTAATAATTTCTTTCTTATTTGTCCCTTCTAATTTTGTAATTTGTTTGTGAAAATATTCTTGTCCTTAAGATAATTGACATGATAAGGCGTTAACCATAAATAAGTATTAAATAGGTAAGCATAGATAGTTTCTTTGGAAATCCTGTAGTATTTTATTACCCTACCCTGAATTTTTATAAATATTAAAATAAATTTCGCGTGTATTTATCTAAAGTAAAAATTTAAAAGGTGTTTATTTTGTAAACCAATATGACTCGATAAACAAACTTTTTTTACATAAAACTGTATAGTGCGTTATTTGTTGCTGTTCTGCAATGTATTCAATTTCTAGTCTGCAAGTGTGCTATTTTTTATTTGTATGACTTTAAGTATTCATTCCATTTGTATAATTTATAAACCCAAATGTAAACACAGTGCCCTTCACCACGATTGTTGTTTGGCTCACCGGGTGACCAGTCACTGAAGGAATCGACTCTTGAATTGTCTGATACCTATCTCATCAAACCCTCTTGATCTAAATCATTAGCTCCAATCCATACGTCTCCAATCTGATCTGGAATGTAAAATGTTACTTACTGAAATTATTTTACATATCTTTGTGCAGAAGTTAATCGTGCTAGTTTACCACTGATTTTGTAGTGTTTATAAAAAATGCGACATGTTTACAAGCAGCGTCGACAACTTCTTTTGATAAATAAAAGATGTTGCCATAGCTTACCTTAAAGTGATTTAATCTGTTCAACCCGATGTATACAACAGAAGCAAACACTACCTTTTCATGACTATATAAAACATAGTTATAACCTAATATTCCTCCCAAAATAGCATAGGACTTGCAGCTATATCAGCTCTTAAAAGTTCTGTTTATAGTAAAAATCTTAACAGTTATTTATTTATTTTTCTTTCTATTTGTATTATAAATGATGTTTTGTATTTATGTACTTACGGACTGATTGAGGACCCGATAGGGACCGTTTTAGCCAATATTTTATTCATTGACCACACAGAAGCGCTAAATCTATATATAGAAGCAGCCAGAATTCACTGCAATAGAATGATGCAGATGTACAGGTGAGTACATCAGGCATGGCAACAATAAAGATTATTATACCTTTAATTAGATAATAAGGTTGTTGTTTCAAAAATTTTCTATGAAATCAGACAACTTTCTGTTAGGGGTGTGACAAATAGTATCGCAATTGGAAAGGTGAGACAAGACCATTTCAAACCCCAGGCAAAGATATCTTGTTCATCCCGAGGCTCTGCAGATGAATTGGACAAATTTATATCTTTTTCCGAGGGTTTGAGTTTTTTTTTAATCGGCTTTCCATGAGTGATTTGATACTTTCTCACCAGAGTTCTAGTTATTTAGGCATTTCTTTAGTGTTTGCAATCACTGGTAACCTTAAACGGCTAAAATGCCCGAATTTTGGTAAAAGAGCAAAACGGCTAAAAGCTCTCTTTTTAACCATTTTTCGTTATTTTAATCAATATTCTCCAAAATTAGACACAAACTTGATTTTTTACCGAACGACTCTAAATTTTAAATTTATCCGTTTCGACAGTAACTTTCTAAATCGCTCAAGTGATCGCGATTTTTTGATAACGTGATCGATAATCTACAGCCATTAAATATACATAAAGCCACCCACATAATCATTTAAATATCATAAGTTGTCAATAGTTATGGTAACTATTTTAAGTCTGTAGTTTAAATATTATGGAACGTAAAAGATTCCAAAATTTACAAAGGACTATGGTAAATTAATGTAATAATTTAAAATTAAATATACATTGCTTATTTATTTTGTGCGATGATAACTTGCCTGTTGTGACAGATATAGTTAGACAAACGATTTAAATAGTGTGTTTATATTTCTTAAAGGGAAACTTCGCGAAACAAGGTGAAAATTTGATATGTTATTCTTCAACTAAAAAGAAACACATTTGCCTCTTGATGTTTTATTATATTTTAGTAGTTAAGTTTCTGCATGGAATTTATCGTGTAAAAATGCACTTATGGAGGTCCGCCATCTTGTCACCATCTCGTCACTAGATGGCGATACTAGACATCCAAGTACTAAAAGTCGTCAAATGATAATAACGTGAAACGGTCAATAACAAAAGGTTGTACTATAAGACACGGTTGTGGAAAGCTTACGTTTCGTATTCCTTATCTATATATAAGCAAAAAACCGACTTGTGTAACAAGTAGTTAATCATTTTAAAGACTTCTACTTAAGATTATTTTCACAGCAGCAACAACGGTAAACGGAAAGAAAGTCACAGGAATCGTTTTGATAGGAAAAAAGTCCATAAATATTAAATAAATTGAAAATTATTCGTATTACTATTTTCAACTTAATCAGATTAAGCAACTTATTGAACGAAACTTTTGCGAAGTTGACTATTTAAGAAATAGCGGTCATTACATGAAATATTTTTAAATCCTCGGGTTTACGCGCATCAAAATTTCACTTCACGTTTAGTACATTTATAATTATTCTTATTGTTATTATTATAATTATTATTACTGGTAACATGTATTGTGCGTGTGCGTAACACAGTTTCCAAAATTTTACATGTTGTGTATATTTGAGTTAACGTGTAAGTTTCACGTTTCCTCTGACATCTAAAGGTATTCGAAATCTTATATACATCCTGTGTTCTGACACTTCGGTGTATTCAAATCATACCTGTCCTTGGCAGGAAGGGGTGTGCCTTTCCAATTTCGAATTATATGATTAACCTTTAATCTGGTTAGCTTTTGAAAAATTCCGAATATTCATACTTCAAAGTCGGCGTCAAATGATCTAGTAATTGCAATAAACATCCTGTTTGTTTACCTGCTAATTCTGTTAATTACCCTTCATAAACGAGTAATGATTTACCTGTAACATTTTCACGTCAAGGTACAACTGCCGTTTCAAGACGTGCAAAATTATCCACGGAATGTTATTTTATATATAAAAATAATCATATAAATATATCTTTTATTACAATTATTATTTAGGTAAATTATATCTGAGTTAAATAAAAACAGGTTAAAATTTGTTTCTAAAAATACTTGTATGAAAACAAAGATCATTAAAACATTAAAACGTATTTGGTAATCTTATGTTGTCAGCCGGTCATTAGTCATCGCCACAGTTTATATATTCTGCAAAGATCTAAGGCAGAAAAACATATTTTTAAACTGGATTATTTATCATATTTAATGGATACTAACATTTATCACGTCACAAACGCAGTCACGTGATAAAATACTGTCAATATGGCGGCCCCCATACACAAAATTTTACCACCTTTAATCCACTCTAGAAGCGTAAAGGTAAAGAATACAATAAAACATCAAAAGTCAATAATATTTCTTTTTATTTGAAGAATAACATATCAAATTTTCATTTTTTCGCGAAGTTTCCCTTTAAAGATAAATAATCCACAGGTGTTACCGGTCATTTTGTCTAAACATGGTTTATGAGTACACACCATGCAGGTCTTCGAAGGCTGTTTTATTGCTAATGTTTCCTTTATTGTCTTAACGGTTGTCAACATCCAATGCTTAATAAAGTATTATTATATAGATAGAGATGAAATTTCCGAGTGACAGAAATCACGGAAAATCACATGTGAAAATTATCGTTTATTTTCACTCTCGGGTTTTTCCGGCCAAAATTGCAGTTGGTTTTGTACTATACAGATATTCATCCGCCATTCATAAAATTTTGGATTAAGCATTAAATTTTTACGAAAACAATTTTGATCTATATAATAAATAGGATAATCAATTGGGCATCGTGAATATCCAAAATATGATCACTCGTGCCGCATAAAGCATCAGATTAAACTCGTGCGCACTCGTTTAATCAGATGCGTTATGCGGCACTCGTGATCAAATTTTGGATATTCACTCCGCCCAATTAATTATCCTATTAATAATATCTTAAAACCTATTGAATATTTATAATACTATTTAATAAAGATCGCGTTTTTGCTTTAAATAATTTTTACTTTATGTTTAAACCAAATAAAAGAATATACCAATATTGTTATACGAATTTATTGTAAAAAAAGAAAAATATATCTACGGATGTAGAAATGTCCGTTAAAAATATATACAGATTTAGAAACTTAATATATATATACAACCGAATTAAAACAGATCCGTCGTATCGTTATGTTGGAGAACAAAATCGAGTTTTTTTGTCAAGTGCCAGTGATTTATCTGTTGCCAGATATCACCGAATAGACTATTTTCAATACACGATGTCGATTTCTGTGATGCACGTGTCATCCTAATTGCAAGCCAAAAAGGTAATAAATTGTCAATAAATTGTAGTTGTAACAAACATGCATAATACATTGTTTTTGAAGTAATGTATTGCTTCTAAATATTATTGCCTTTTGTGACAGATACAGTAAGACAATTAATTGCATAAAGTGGTTATATTCCTTAATGATAATCAATTCAACAGGTGTTTCCGGTCATTTTTATGAATACACAGGTTTCCATGCTAATAATAATAATAATATGTACCCTGCCCTAGAAGTATTTTGCAAACAAAATGATCAAGGTTTCTATATCACATAACTTCTGCTTAAATGAACATACACAGTATGTGATCATCGAACCTTCCTTAAATTATGTTTGCATTGTGAATGGTACATGATTCCGATATATTGCCTTTTTAATTTAAAAACAAAGTTAGTTTACTTAGATATGTTTGCTTGCTGTTGTTTATATTTCCAATAATAGTTGTAAGTTTATTCTTTTAAGAAATAGTATGCTTATGAATGACCCTGATTGATTTATATTTATGTACTCGACACGTACACACCCCCTATAATCTGAGTTCCAGACAACTGGTTACTTACCGTACCAGATCCTTATCTGATTTCGTGTAATTATGTTACGTGCAACCCCCACGTCACTCAAATATGTAGGGATCGTACCGGATTGATCTCCGGATTCCAATGCTGTCAGCTATAATAGCACGGTAGCGGGTTTAACTAGAATCTCAGAAGGTACAAGTTTTTATAACTTTAATACTATTATTACAAGTCTCAGCACGCTGACACCATCTTGTCAGCCCTGCAATGCTCACTGCTGAGCACCCTCAGCACAGCAGCACTATAGACCACTGCTGATATAGCCCGTCAGCACAACGGTGCCTAATTGCTGAATCTCTAGCACACCAGTTTCCACTGCTGAAACCCCTCAGCTCAGTGCTACCTTCGGTAACACAATGATATACGGCTAGAAATTACCCCTCAGCACGCCAAAGCATTCAGCACTACACCATTAACCTATGCTGAACCCCATGCTGCTCTTCAGCACACAGCACCTTTATCGACGGCTATAAAATGTCTCCTATGAATGCTGAGCTATTCGTCTGTACTAACCCTTCTGCGCTTTCGTACTTCTTCTGTTTTTAATCGAGCTTCTTTCGAACTGTCTATCACTACTTACGTCTTCTAAACTGATAATCTTTTAACTCCTCAAATCACTGCCGACAACGTATTATATACCATGGACGAGTACAATATTGGGGTAGTTGGGCGATACCAAAAGTCTGTATCACTAAAGCGTTTAAAGGAACACAATTTAACCTAAAGTAAACGTGAATCATATCAAGACACAGATTTTATGAATGACGGATTTACAACCTATCCGGTCCCAATACGGTGAACCTGTTAAACTATGTCCTATTAAATCTATAAATAAATATCAATTGATTGTTTACGTACTTTAAGCGACCGCACACTAATTTTGACAACCAAAATAAATGTATTTAACACTGGTAACACATTAAAATAGCCAAACGAAATTATTTAACTTGTTAAATAGGAGTTGTAAGTATGAGAAGCGAATTTGTCACATCACCCACGCCTCCAAGAAATGCGTCCTCGCATTTTAATCTCGGCCGACCGAACCAAAAACCTGCAAAGTACCGCAGCACCTCGCTGAAGGCGTCCTCTACCGCAAATGGAGAACCGTTTACGCCTACAACAACAAGATGTAAAACATCTCCTAGAATTGAACCTAATGTATCAATTCTCTGCCAGTTCAAGTCGGAAAACCGATTTCAAAGCTTCTAGTGACCATTCATAAGTGTGCATGGTGATTATATTCCTAAATACCTTTACAAATCTCCTACCCAACAAAGTCTTTAACTTTGCAACTATTCTTTCAAGTGACTGTAGCTGGACTGACCTTTAAATCACGACCAAACAAATTTCGACTGCTACTGAAACAACGCAACCAAAACTCAACAATATGCGGTATACAATTACTTTTATCAAAACAACCAAACTCATGCTGAAATCTTCAATGCTGACGTCTGCAATTTGGAATATCACGGCCGAAAGAATAATTTTTGGGTTCCCTATCAAATTTTGCCTCTGCAGCGGCCCCAAGAGGCCTACTCTTACCGAACTCTGCAGGAGTGGTCTTTAACGTGCTCATGCTGTGACGATTCCTGAACACGGGGCCTCGGTTTACCGTCTCATCAGAAAGACTTTGAAAAAAAACACAATCATTGTGATACTTTCACTTCTGATAAACATCATAACCATAACAAAATCAAATAAAAAGTTTCGTTACTAACGATTCCTACCCGAAAGTTCAATACAAAACATTGTCATTCCCCACTTTAAGCCATCTCGTGCGCCGTGCGACCATCCTAGTCGTATCTTTGCAGAAGAATCGTTCGCTTCATTCTGTCCACTCCTCCTCTGAAATTTCCTCTACGACTCTTCGTAGGATGTGCCTCTTCTTTTTCTTAGCCCCATCAGTCTGAGTTCCTTCTTCTGTATACGTGAATCTAAAAGTTTCTCCTCGGACTGGCAGTGCTGTGGCCACCCCTGCCCTGGCTGTACCGAACGTTACCAAAGTGTCGACCTCAGGAGAGGAAAATATGTTCGGGGTGCTACCAGGCCCAGTTACAGTCCCCGTGGTTCGAGGGACTTGACTGACAGACGGCCTTGGTTTCTTAGGCGACATAGACGCCTGAAGAGTGTCTAGTAACATCCTTTTCACGGAAACCACTGGAGCTGGTGTAGTTGGTTTTCTAACAGTTCTACCCGCTTCGGGGTAGACGTTACGGGTTTCTCGGTCGGCGTTACTTCATCGCCCATGATGACAGACAAATTCCCCTGATCCATCTCAGTTAGCTCACCCGACTCATCTGTCTCTGGAACCGCAGTGGTTGTGTCCTTATGTTTTCTCTTTATATGTCTGTCCAAGTCGTACTTCCGTACGCTGGCGTATTTACATCCCTTAATCTTACAGAAGAACTGCATGGCATCTCGTCTTGTCCTCGCGCATGCTGTTATGTGCTTCTCCCAGATTTCCTCGGAATCAAAACAGTCAAGGCACACTGGACATTTGTGCAGCTCTGTTTTTCTTGGAGTTTTCTTGGTGTTTGCCATTCTGAAAATACAAGGAATTTCAAAATGTATTTACAATTTAGACTACACTTACTGTGTATTCTATGATCTTAGCCTATATACATTTCTTATTCTACTTAGCTACAACGTATATACAAATAGCATTCAGATTAACGCCTACCAGTCCTTGGCGTAATCCTTCATCCAGACTGGAGGTTTTCTGATTCTCCTCGGTCCGCAAGACTCTGCGCTATCACTAACTAGGAGGTCGTTCTGACCAGATTGAACATCAACCTCAACCTCATCATAAGAGTCTTCGATTCCACTCAGCAAGTTATCTTCTCTCTGTCCAAGAACCGTGCCATCAAGGCCACTTTCATCCCGCAAGATTTGTGGTTTACATTGTCGCATTCGGTTTACGTGAATAACCTGACTTTTTCCACCCCTACCGCAATCAACTAGATATGTCCAGTCAGAATATCTGCGCCGAACACTAAATGGTCCCCTCCATTAGCTAGTGAACTTAGGACTGCGGCGCACCTTACGGATCGGGAAATAAACTAGCACTTTGTCACCCTCTCGAAACTTCTCCCAACTGACGTTTTGGTCGTTATACTTCTTCTGTCTAAGTATCTCCCCATCTACATTTCGTCGAACTAACTTATGCGCCTCCTCCATTCTTTCCTGGAGCTCCATGGCCCAACTACTAAGTGGAATACGTTTGTGCTGTTGTGGTAGCTCAAAGACGAGATCTAATGGCGTCGAAACTTCCCTCCCCAGCATCAGTCGATTAGGTGTACACCCCGTGGTATCGTGTACTGCTGAGCGATAAGCCATCATAACATACGGCAAGAATAGATCCCAATTATTATTATGCTCGTTTACGTAGGCTGACAGCATAGTTTCTAGAGTTTTATTAAAACGCTCCACCATGCCATCAGAATTGGGATGGTAAGGCGTGGTCCTAGTTTTATGTATTTGGAGGAGCTTGCACATTTCTGCAAATAGTTCGCTTTCAAACTGGCTCTCTTGGTCTGAATGTATAATGGTTGGGACGCCAAATCGCGCAACTACCTCTCGCACTAAGATATCTGCAACTGTAGTGGCTTCCATGTTACGCATTGCATGCGCTTCTGTCCACTTAGTGTAATGATCACTTATTAAAGGACGTATTTATTACCTGAGTTGGTCATCGGTAATTCCCCAAGAATGTCGATAGCCACTCTTTCCAATGGGTATCCCGATACACTGGTCTTCATGGGCGCTCGTTTACGCCTTATTGGTCCTTTGCGTTTGCAGCAGACTTCGCAGCCACCAATATATGCCTTTACATCTTTTCACATCCCTGGCCAGTAGCATGTTCCACGTAACCTTCCCAAAGTTTTTCCTATACCAAGATGGCCAGATGACTTGTAATCATGGGCATGCTGTAGTAATCGTCTCCTCTCACTTATTGGAATGACTGCGGCGCGAATCTTCTCAGTGGGGTGTATTCTGTAGAGTATATTGTTCTCCACAACAAGACAGTTCCATTGAGCCCACAGTGATTTCATCACATAACTGCTACCACTAAGCTCAACTTGACAAGGCTTGTTATTCTCAACTACCAAACTCTTAATCCTCTTAAGTTCCAAGTCTCGGTCCTGCAATTCTTGAACGGAAGGTTCCTCGATCTTATTGTTCTCTTCGACTACAGGCGTCACAATTTCCTGTTTGTTTTCCGTAGCCAGCATCGCCACATGACTTGCCTCATCTACTGTTGTCTTGGTAGCCACACTGCTTACAGGGGATTCGGCTTAACGCATCCGCGTTTCTGTGCTGCTCACCTGGACGATGCTTGATGGTCATTTGATATGTATTCAGCACCTCAAGCCAGCGTGCTAGCTGACCCTCAGCATTCTTGAAATTCATAAGCCAGCGTAGAGAACTGTGGTCGGTGCGTATGACAAATTCGCGACCATACATGTCGGAAGTGCTTAACGAAATGTACGACAGCGAGCAACTCTTTCCTCGTTATACAATACTGTCTTTCTTGTTTGGTGAGTGTCCTGCTTCCGTAGGCTATGACTCTTTCCATCCCATTGTAGTCTTGGGATGGCGTCCTTGCTGGCATCCGTGTCGAAGACGAACGGTTTATTAAAATCTGGATGTGCCAAAATCGGGGATTCAGATAATTTTTCCTTTTGTTTCTCAAAAGCCTGTTGACATGAGTCGTCCCATGCAAATTCGTCCGTAGCATTCGTTGGTACAGGCCAATCTTTGATACTTTGGATTTTGCTTGTATCTGTAGCTACGCCTTGCTCTGAAATAACATGACCAAGGAACGTTACTCGCTTTCCGAATAGGCAACATTTCTTGGGTTTAAGTTTCAACCCCGCACCCGCCAAACGATCAAATATTTTTTGTAGGTTTATGACCATTTCTTCCAGTTTTGCCTGTGACGATGATGTCGTCTAGATAAACCAGACATATATCCCATTGTAGTCTGGTCAAAACGCGCTCCATTAATCTCTCAAATGTTGCTGGGGCGTTGCCTAAGCCAAATGGCATTACGCGAAATTGAAACAGGCCTCGACGAGATGAGAATGCTGTTTTGGGTCTGTCGGACTCCTCTACTTCAACCTGCCAGTACCCGGAACATAAGTCCAGGGTGGAAAACCAACGCTGACCAGATAACTGTTCTAGGGAGTCATCAATACGTGGCAGTGGATATGCGTCCTTCCTTGTTAAATCATTCAGCCGACGGTAGTCGACGCAGAAACGAGTGCTGCCGTCTTTCTTCCTCACCAGCACTACACCGGAAGACCATGGCCCTTCTGCGGGTTCTATTACACCTTTCCTCATCATCTCATCGATGTGCTGATCGATTTCGTTTCTCATTGCCACTGGCGTGCGGCGAGGAGGCTGTTTGCAGTCACGTTGTTTCCCGTATCAATGCGATGCTTCACAAGTTTGGTCGGAAGATGCAAATAGGTGTCGATATTCCTGTATCAAATCGCAAACAGTGACTTTTTCCCTTTCGTTTAGATGTTCGCTAGCCCGTTCCATTAGTGCTGAAAGCTCTTTATCCAGAGTAACTTTATTCTGTTCTTCACCATTCTTACTACATTCCGCAAGAACTTGCGACACGTGGCTAAGTTCTGCTACTGATGTTCCGGTCCTAATAATTTGTACCTCGTCAGTAATATTTAACACTCGTACGGGTACGCTTTTTCGGGGAAATACGAGTGTCTTTGCAACTAAGGCGAAATCTCTTTGCAAAAACATATCACATGGTTCAATTATTGCGAGGTCTACACCTTCGCTCAGCCTTTCAATATCTTGCACACATCCCTCAATGATTGCTTCCAACCCTGGCTGAAGGCTTTCAGTCCGAACAGCAGAAATCCGAAAACAACCGATTTTCCCCTCAAAACTTAGCGGGACCACAACGCCGTTACACACCAACTCGTTACGGTTGCAGTCAAGCAGACAATGCTGGCTTTGTATAAAGTCCAGCCCTAAAATTCCGTCCATTGTTAAGTCAGCCACGACTGCCTCTACTGGGACCTTCATGTTTTTAATTCAATCTCGAAAAACGCTTGCCCTATGGAAGACAAATCCGTTCCGCTTGCTGTCACAACTGTTTGTCGCAGCGGACCTAATCTTGGTCTTCTAGATTGCTCCAGGGAGTAAAATGTCTTGTTTGAGACTAGACTCAGTGTTGCTCCTGTATCAACCAGAAATTTTGCTTTGGTACCATTTACCAGTACGTCAATGTAAATTCCCGCGTTTTTGTTGCGCTAGTACCTATGTGTGCTTTCGTCCTCGTATGCCTTCGCCTTGCCTTCAACGGTCTTATAGATGATCCTTTGTCTGATTTTGCATTCTTGCCTTCTGGACATTCATAGCGGAAATGCCCTTTCTTTCCACATCCAAAGCAAGCTTTGTCCGTTTTGAAACCACCACCATCACCCCTACTAGCATTGTGTCGGTAACCGCGTTGCGATTTAAATTCATCTAGTTCTTTTTGCAGCTTGTCCAGCTTTTCGTCGAACTTTTTCATCATTTCCGTGAGCTGATCTTCCTTTGTCGGAGACGTATGATCCTCCTGGGCGACTGCACCAAGCAAATGTGCGTTACCAGATTGCGTTTTCCTTTCAGCCTTGTAAAATGCTTCTAGCTCTACAGCTAGACATATCGCTTGGTTCAAATTGCACGGCCTAGATTGTTTTATCCTGATTCTCATTTCTGGGTTTACCAGTGTGTCTAGAAAACTTTCCATAGACAGCGTTTTCCGAACCTCAGCAGGCGCCCTCGGGTAAGCTTTGTTGACCAAACGGCGTATGGCCTGACTTAGCTCCGGTAGGCTTTCTGTCGCTCGTTGTCTTCGTTCCTTAAGCTGTACCTTATACAAATCTGTCTGGTTTGGAGGCGCAAATCGCTCTTCTAATGCGGACGTAAGACTGTCATATCGACATTGTTTCTCTATAGGTAAGTCCCCCAGAACGCATTGGTCCTGGCCACGCAGTGCAGCAGCGAGATACAATCCCTTTTCCTCCATACTCCAGCCATTTATTACGGCACAGGCATCAAAATGCGACTTGTAATCTCGCCATTCAGATGTGCCGTCGTAATTTGCCACTTTAATGCTCCTATGGCTGCTCTTGTCTTTTTCCCTGACAACTGGTGCTTTGACCTCCTCACATTCGCCCGTGTACGGTGCCAGCCGTGGCATACTCTGTTCTTTATCTTTCGGCAATGATAAAGTAGAATCACGTGTCTTTCCACTTGTAGTAACAGGGGTACTGTCAGTTGGCATCCTGGTACGAAAATTCGCGTTCGAACGTCCCAACGCACGATCGCGCCGTGCTGATAACCGTTCGCCTTCCTTGCGTATTGTACTGATAATAGAGCCTGTGTTAATGGTTTCCCTAGTAACCCTAGTTGTTATCATTGAAGGGTTTTCAATATGTACCCGCCTTGTACCTTCTAACACCTGCAACTGTTCTCCGAGTTGCATTTCTATTAAACTTATTTGGCTTTCAATATCTTTAAACGAAGCCATTCTGACAGCTTAAGGAATCCCACTGCTGCCACCAAAAATTATGTAACGTGCAACCCCCACGTCACTCAAATATATAGGGATCGTACCGGATTGATCTCCGCATTCCAATGCTGTCAGCTATAATAGCACGGTAGCGGGTTTAACTAGAATCTCAGAAGGTACAAGTTTTTATAACTTTAATACTATTATTACAAGTCTCAGCACGCTGAGACCACCTTGTCAGCCCTGCAATGCCCACTGCTGAGCACCCTCACCACAGCAGCACTATAGACCACTGCTGATATAGCCCGTCAGCACAACGGTGCCTAATTGCTGAATCTCTAGCCCACCAGTTTCCACTGCTGAAACCCCTCAGCTCAGTGCTACCTTCGGTACCACAATGATATACGGCTAGAAATTACCCCCCAGCACGCCAAAGCATTCAGCACTACACCATTAACCTACACCATTAACCTATGCTCTTCAGCACACTGCACCTTTATCGACGGCTATAAAATGTCTACTATGAATGCTGAGCTATTCGTCTGTACTAACCCTTCTGCGCTTTCGTACTTCTTCTGTTTTTAATCGAGCTTCGCCCGTGTACGGTGCCAGCCGTGGCATACTCTGTTCTGTATCTTTCGGCAATGATAAAGTAAAATCACGTGTCTTTCCACTTGTAGTAACGGGGGTACTGTCAGTTGGCATCCTGGTACGAAAATTCGCGTTTGAACGTCCCAACGCACGATCGCGCCGTGCTGATAACCGTTCGCCTTCCTTGCGTATTGTACTGATAACAGAGCCTGTGTTAATGGTTTCCCTAGTAACCCTAGGTGTTATCATTGAAGGGTTTTCAATATGTACCCGCCTTGTACCTTCTAACACCTGCAACTGTTCTCCGAGTTGCATTTCTATTAAACTTATTTGGCTTTCAATATTTTTAAACGAAGCCATTCTGACAGCTTAAGGAATCCCACTGCTGCCACCAAAAATTATGTAACTTGCAACCCCCACGTCACTCAAATATATAGGGATCGTACCGGATTGATCTCCGCATTCCAATGCTGTCAGCTATAATAGCACGGTAGCGGGTTTAACTAGAATCTCAGAAGGTACAAGTTTTTATAACTTTAATACTATTATTACAAGTCTCAGCACGCTGAGACCACCTTGTCAGCCCAGCAATGCCCACTGCTGAGCACCCTCACCACAGCAGCACTATAGACCACTGCTGATATAGCCCGTCAGCACAACGGTGCCTAATTGCTGAATCTCTAGCCCACCAGTTTCCACTGCTGAAACCCCTCAGCTCAGTGCTACCTTCGGTACCACAATGATATACGGCTAGAAATTACCCCCAGCACGCCAAAGCATTCAGCACTACACCATTAACCTATGCTCTTCAGCACACTGCACCTTTATCGACGGCTATAAAATGTCTACTATGAATGCTGAGCTATTCGTCTGTACTAACCCTTCTGCGCTTTCGTACTTCTTCTGTTTTTAATCGAGCTTCTTTCGAACTGTCTATCACTACTAACGTCTTCTAAACTGATAATCTTTTAACTCCTCAAATCACTGCCGACAACGTATTATATACCATGGACGAGTACACTATTGGGGTAGTTGGGCGATACCAAAAGTCTGTATCACTTAAGCGTTTAAAGGAACACAATTTAACCTAAAGTAAACGTGAATCATATCAAGACACAGGTTTTCTGAATGACGGATTTACAACATATCCGATCCCAATACGTTGAACCTGTTAAACTATGTCCTATTAAATCTATAAATAAATATCAATTGATTGTCTACGTACTTTAAACGACCGCACACTAATTTTGACAACCAAAATAATGTATTTAACACTGGTAACACATTAAAATAGCCAAACGAAATTCTTTAACTTGTTAAATAGGAGTTGTAAGTATGAGAAGCGAATTTGTCACAATTTATACAAAAACTGTTTTATCAGGTTTGTATTTCACGCTCCAAATAATTAACAAGCCGGAAAATTTTTAAATTACAAAAACTCTGATCAGGATTTGAAATGTTTGGCAACCTCTGTTCTGCGAACTCGGCTTGCAGGGAATAGTACACCATATTAACTACTAATCTTTTGGGTACTTTTTGAGTAATATTATACAAGCAGAGCAAAGTTGGAGATGAAGAGGATACAAAAGACAATAAAAAACATTTAAACTGTATTTTGTAAAAATGTATTTAATATAAAAATAAAAGTTAAACCAATTACAATAGGATATTGGTCATATAAAGAAATACTGGTCATGGTAACAAAATATCGCAATATAAGTTTCGACCTTCTTACAAGTATGAAATTGGATGAGGGAGAGTGTGCGGTCTAAAAAAGTGCGCGTTGTTCATACTTTTGAAAATGGCTGACAATTATGGATGACACTAGAAGTCAAATATTAGCTACATAAACATTTATTTCTGAAATTGTCATAGTGCATTTTTTATTCGTTAAGGTTTATTTGCGTCCGTATACACTGTAAAGTAACTGGTCTCAGTCGGGCAGAATATCAGTTCTTGGTGTAACTTGTACACTTAATTTCAATACTTATGTGCCATGGATAAAATGTCTATAATAACCGTTTATGAGATCGGCACAAAACCACAAGACTGTGTCATATAAATGAAAACTGGCAAAAAGATAACTTTAATTAATAATTTATATCACAAATGTAAACAAAATGTTTACTATACAAATAGATTAGTCAATGCCGCCAATAACATAAACTGTGTTATAAATATAACATAAATCTCCGTGTATTCAATACAAGATATAACAGAACAGTGTTGATTTTGTTGTAAATAGAAGAAATGAATTGTTTGATACCGTCGCCTTTGTCTCCCTTTTGCCTTTTTGACCTTGACTTCAAGGTTGACCATTACCGCCCATTTGGCCTACAATAAAACAAACTACCAGAGTGATTTTATTAATGGATATGAAATATATCATATTGATCAAGGTTAAAGAATGTATTTTCTAAAATTGTGCAAAATAACCGAAATGCATGTTAAAACTTGTTTATCGCAACTAAACAATACCATTCATCAGAAGAATGTTTTGCAGAAAAGCATTAAATACGTATAGGGTTGAAATCTCTAAATTAAACTTTAACAAATTGAATATCCACATTTTGCGTAAATTTGCATATCATAAATGGATGATACTTACCTTCATAATACACATTATTGATATACAAGTATTACCAATTTTTAGCAATGCATAGGATAAAACCCAAAATGTAAGCAACTGGAAATTTAACATTAATGTGTAATACAACAGAAAAGTTTCCATTTCCACCATATTACTAATACATACTGCAACAGGATAACCGTCGCAAATAGGACGTAATTTCAGCGTAATATAAAGTAAGACTATTTTTCAAATCAAAATTTGTTATACTCATTCTAGAGAAACTATTTTTGCAGTTATTAGTAATACTTTTGTTATCAGCACGTTCAGTAAAAGTTTAATACCACTTCGGCAAAAAAGTATAAATTCATATAGATACCAGTACACTGCACATTTATTAATTCCTTAGAACGTACGCTTTACATTGATTGATTGGTTAGATGTTTGCTTTGCGTCTAGCGATGAGTATTTCAGCTATATTCAGGACAATAACAAGGTAAAAAACAATACATTAATTCAGGAAAGATGGACAACTTTAAATGCCACTGGAAAAGCATGGCGGTTAATTTGACCTTTTGCAACTAGCCTTATCCTATCAAGATCTACAAAAAAGGTCTCTAGAGTGCAAGGACAGTGTCAATCTCCAAACACATTACCCACTGTGGTCGTGGTCAGGCTTTCCGTATTATGACCTGACACACCTCCAAAGAGAGGCTGTCCCATGTCCGCCACCCGGGGATGAGATGGGCAGCTTCGGGTCTATCAGTTTGAACTCTCACAATATGATACCAGCAACGCTGAACAAAAGCGATGTCAAATGATATTGGTTTGTCTTTGTAATAGCGAGCGATAGCTCGCTTAATGGTAGAAGCATCCCTATGACTATGAGACTATAGAGTTGCAAAAAATTCTTGCAACCGGAAGTTTTCAATTTTAATCTCCAATATTTCGCAACATCGCAAAAATCTCCGTTGCAGGAGAAAAGTATGCATCAAAACTGCTTCTAGGTATCTAGAATTTTAATTTCGTTAACGAAACTAACTTAACACAACTTCAAATGTTTCTCCTTTATTAATGTATTTTTTCTGTTTGGAGGATATTTTCTTTCCTCTATTTTGACTCTCGACTTCTCGTAAGTTATCGCAACTACGTCAAAATAAATGCAAAACTCGACACGAGAAGAAAATACAGACGAAATGTGTTTTTTTTTAATGTTATATTTATAAAACATAAATTTTTTTTACCAAAGTATTTTCATTTTTGATTTTATGCAAAAAACGTGCAACGATAGTTGACGTGAATTAAAACAGCGTGCAACGATAGTTTCGTCTGCTTCTGACCGGCGATAATTGACGTGAACTGATATTTGCTGCCATGATTTGTGATCGTCTGCCGTGAAAATTCGTCTGCTGATCCTGGTACATAAAAACAAACACAATCTTGTTGATTGGTAAGTGTTAATTTCTTACTTGATGATTGCACAATTTGTACATGTTTTCAACTGATTTTAAACAGACATGTGAGGTTGTTCAGCCTCTGCTACAGGCATAAATAAGAATTTTCTGTCGCTCTCGCTGCTCGTATCAGGGTAATGGGAAAATAACGCGTTGCGCGTCTCTATACGATCTTACCATTTAACTGAATTTAAATACCCAAAATAAACAAGTGACAATCTGTACTTAAAATGTAATCTTTCACCTGCCCCCCCCCCTTTCTGTTATCGGTCGCTGCGTTAGCAAGTGTAAGATTAAATTTTAATTATATATTGAAAAATTGAATTATAAGTCTTCCAAAGTTAGCAAGTAGTTCCTGCCATTTAGCTTTAGCTTATATCATGCAGGCAACCAATATTTGTACCTTAACTAAAGTACATGTTTATAAACACAAGTAAAGAGGCTGGTAATACTGAACTGTACCATGATAACTTTCACACATTATTTTGTTCTTATTGTATTTTAATATAATTCTTAATGTCTAACATGTATTATGGGTTACATTGCATTGTTGATTTTATCCAATAAACTGATTGATTGATTGATTGATTGATAATTATAATGAAAATTTTTTGTTCTTTTAGCTGGTACATTTTATTAATTATTTTATGATTTTATTGTTAAATCTTAACTGTATATTTTTTAGAAACAAGACACAGAATTATCAATCCTGAAATTATGGTCAATTGCTTGCAGAACCTACACATATATAAAGTTGGGAATACAAATACTGATACTGATTGTTGGACTGGACACAGTTTGACGGCAGCAACATAGATGAGACAAATGAACAATTTGTCAAATTGGCCCTTATAAGGGCCATCAAAGTTATTCAAAAAGAATCTAAATTGTGTGATGCACATTTTTTAAACAGAATTATTATATAGTAGTATTTTTAACAACTTCATAAAATTGCTATCAAATTAAATAAAACCATTCTACAATTTTGCCAAAATGTCTAAAAAAAATACACTACACAACTGTAATCAAGGCAACTGAACAAGTAAGCACAAAAATCCATGAAATGAATTAGAAGCCAGTGACAAAGCTTTATTTTGAGGTTTCTATTTTTTTAGGTCAATGCCCTATAGTCATCAGTCTGTCCGTCTGTCTGTGCGAATCTTGTCCGAACTTTAACCTTTTTATCTTTTGATGTAGCCTTTTGATATTTGGTATGTTGGTACATGTAGATAATATCAAGATGATGTGTCACATATAATGGTTGATGACCTTTCACCTTGACCTCAAGGTCAGCTGCACCCACAGAGATGGATTCCATCTCTGACACGGATATCTAGTTTTTACTGTTCTAAACCAAGTGCAATGTACAGTGATAATTTAACCAGGCTCACAGATAATAACTGATCATTAATCAGCTGTTGTTGCTATGTAATGCTTAAAAAGATTAACCTACAAGACAATTTACAAGACAATTTTTCGTAAAGCTTTCAAAAAGTTACCAGATCACTAGGATATATATCAGTACAATGCTAATTTTAACCACTGAATTTAAATTATTTTTATTTTTCTGTTCAAAATGCCTCACAAATGCAAAGTGTAATTTTTATATTTCATAATTTTTGTCTTTCTTTTGATTGTAATGACACAGCATGAAATCACTGTCTCTCACTTATCTTTGGACCAAAAAATATACGTTCCTTTGTTTTGAATGTTGTTCAACGCCACTTTCAGCAATTTTTCAACTATCTCATGGCGTACAGTTTGTATTGGAGGAGGATGCTGGAGTACCCGACCTTTAGTATGAAAACTTTCAATCCTTGCCTACATTGAAAGTCTACTCTTCAAACTCGGTGTTCCAGACACGACAGGAGTCTCTTGCGTGCCTCTCCCTTAATGAAATAAAATGATCTATAGTATAATTGTTTGGTTGGTTTGTTTGAATGTTTATCGCCACATTCGGTAGGAAAACTAGTAATCAACGTCATATAAGATAATAATTGCAGTCAAGTGCACCCTGCCAGCAGTGAGACTTGAACCAACAACATTATGGTTGACAGACCATGTGATCAATAGGAAAATGTCTTAACCACTTGACCATTGAGGCCCCCATGGATGGTTGAAGTTGTTTTATAATGCAAAAATAAAACACATAACTTGTCAAGTTAATAATTTGATATTATTTTATCTCGTGGCCGCATAAAAGTTGCAGATGACTTATTTAACAATCGTGCATCAATGTAAGGTAAAAACGTATTAAGCTGTTAAAAACTTTAAAACAGGGACAGTCTATATATACTAAGAGTAAGACTATGGATCAAGTTTGAAGGGATATCGCTCGCCTGATAGGTCACACCTATTTACATATTAATGACTCAATGGTAAATATGCTAGTTATTCCTCCTTATTCGAATCTAACGATACTGATATGACCAGGCTTCGAAGCTCGTGCATAAATCAATATGTCGTTCCTTTATAAGTGGGTGATGGTATGAAATAGAAAATGAGAGTTGATTACACAAACTGGGTTCTGTCGTAGGTAACATTTTTTGGAAAATACAAAAAAATTTCCTCGGATCGCATTTGAAAACTAAGAGATGTTGATAATACAAAATAGGTACATTAACCCCCAAAGACAATTCCCCCCAAATATTTGGATCTTTAATTACCAATAAGTTATTGGTGTTTCACGACCAATCTATACAATTTCAGCACAAATGAGAATGAACCGACTCTAACAATCAGATAACTTGAGAGGTTACAGTACTTAAGAATTATCGGTATTTCTTCCATATTTTATGGACATTTGACATAAATGTGTTCTCCGATGATTGTATTTTCTCTGGGCTACTTTTCATTTCCAACAAGTATTCTCTGTGTTTCTGATATACAGAGTATGTTGTGTATTAGCTACTCTCCCTTTCTTAATGTTCTTTTAAAATAGTAAACTTTAACTGGGGAGCCCAATTATATAAATTTAATGAATATTAGAAGTATTGATACTGAAAGTTTTTACACTGTACTCGTACCTGTTATAGGACATTTATGACTAGAACATTACTAATGAATAAAATACGCAAAACATCCTGACTGATTGTAGTATATGTGTGGACATTCGAAATTTGAATCAGTTTAAATTCATTTGTATAATACCGCTTTTGCCGTTGTCTTTGGTATCTACATCATGAGTTGACTTCCGTTCAGACTAGAGGTTCCAAAAACACCTAAAAGAAATGGATTGAATTTATAAAACAAGAATAACAGAACCTTTTGAATTTGAATTGTTGTAAGAACGCAACAAAACCAATAATGTCGAAATTGGATAACGTTGAAAATATGATTCCTTCTTGGTCGTCATTTTGAAACGCTGCAAAAAAGAAGTACTATACTCCATATTATAACATTTCAACCTACCTTCACACAGATTTTCGTTGAAACCAGTTCACGTTAACAATTTCCCCAATTTTGGGTGGGTGCAGTAAAGTGACGACTATTATCAAACACCTGACTGATGATTATACACTTCAATGTGTCGATATACTTGTGTACCAAGCTTCATTCAAATCTATAAAGGCAGCTCTGAGAAATGTGTCGGAGAAGTTCGTGATCTCGAAAACGTGAAGAACGAAAGAAATGGGACGCTAACACAAATGTTTCAAAGTTAAATGCTTGACGTCAGGTGCTCCCAACATACAGAAAACGTTTCGTGTCGATCAGATATGGCAATACTAAGAAAACGGGTCGAAAAACTTACACGAAAAGACAAAAGTAGATGCCAACACAAAAGTAGGCGTAAAATCCCCGTATATAGTATTATTACATAATAGCTATTTTTCAGTTTTCCTATTAACCTAAACCAATACACGTGACTTTCCATTTCTTTTTGGTTAAAAAAAGGCATTCTACTAAATAAAAAACAGGTGCACTCTCATGAGAAATTTATGAATGAAAATACTTAGCACTTGCCATTGCCTTCAGCGGAAATACGATAGCCAATCAAATATTTTTTAAATCCTCTTAACCCAATCAAAATTGTCCTACTGACTGATGTTTGGATTTTTATTGTTGTTTGTAAACATGGCAACGTCATCGAGTGAAGGTTGTACGGATGGTTCTGGTGCTAATAAGCGAATTTTGGGTGGGTGCAGTATATTGCCAATATTACTAACTTGAACATCAATAAAATCATTAAGAAAAAATTTTGACTTGAATAACCAAATACATTTGCAGTTGAAAATATTTTGTGACGTATTGCTATATTTTGTAGAAGGCGTATGGAGAGTTTGAGAGAACTGAAACTATCAGACTTTGCTTGCACAGCAAAGAGTGATGGACTTACATATATTTATATCTGCAACGATCAACTTACCAAAAACCACCAAGATACACCAAATACAGCTTCAGGGGGATTGTATTAATCAAAAGGAATTAATTAAATATATATGTATTTTATTGTTCGCAATAGCTGAAGTCACCACTTATGTATATCCTAGTATTTTGAGTAAATATATACATATAATTGTGGCTTAAAAATCGAAAGTAACAATCCAATTAAACAAAAATGCATCGCAACTAGCAGTGTTGACAAATGTCATTGCTCTGACTTGGTAAAGGCATTTATTATGAAATCCGGGTCGAAACCTCTTCCACTGTTTTGAACATGTATTCAATTTGAAAAAAAAATCACATGTGTAATCATGATTGAATATACGATACATGATAGACCATACTTTGTTCTATTAAGATATTGATGAGGTCTGTCCAGTTAAAACCTTTGTGAAATTGACAAAAACCTACACCCACTTTGTCCATTTCTATTTCAAGGAGTTGCTATATCTTTAGGAACTAATTAGCTAGTCAATATGATGGGACAAATTTCTTCAGAGTTTTCTCTTTTCAAAACATTACCCAAATCAAAGTTTGCGAGCTACCATTATACATGTTTTGGATGCCGCCCAATTCCCTGGACGACACACTATGAGTGTGACCGACACAACAGTAAAACTAGTTGAAAAACATATACTGGATATACATGTAATACTGAAAAGAAAAAGCAGATGATGTCGGACACCATATGTGAGTCAATTGACAGTTTGCTTAATAAAATGGAGGATCTAGAGTGTAAGATATTCATTCCTTATTTTGAACAATCAAAGAGTTTGAACAACAAGCATTAATTAACATACGCTGCGAATGTTGCTCAATCCGGTCATTTACGTCCAGTTTTATCAGTCAATAACAACTATGGAGGAACATTTACATGCAACTATCATTTTCATCAGAAACAGATGTTAAATGGTTAAATATTGTTTATTGTTGGATTCTTGCTGTTACTAAAATATTAAAATTATTGATGTAATAAAGTGTTATTTCCAATTTAAATGAATAAAACGTTAAAGCAATGTTCCTGTACATTTCAATTTCATGACTCAGTGATACGTATTAAAACAATTACTAGACTTAATCTAGTTCAATTTGCGCTTTTATTTAGCTGGGTAGAATAATATTGAATTAGTCTTCGGCTCGTCCAATATTATTCTACCTTCGCCTCGTTCATTATTATTCTACTCTGCTCCATAAAACATCATATTAATCTCGTTTAAGTGCATTAATTGTATAGTATTTCATTGAAATCAGTACATTAAAATATGTTTAGAAATAATGTTCATTGAAATCGGATTTACTTGATGTTTGTGGCACTGTGGTAAAATTGGAACATGGCGACGTCCGCGTCAAAATTACTTCGCAAAATTGCTCAGGAATATCAAGTGGTTCATTGAAAGCACTGTAGCCAACTCTGATATCTGATAAATACACTTATACTTTCAACGGCGGCCATATTGAATAAAGTTGGTTGCACAATTTATAGACCCAGGCATACTCATGAGTTTTGCATTAATCAGAAATCGAGCGAAAACGAGACATAATAAAAATACAAAAGAATAATAAGATATTGTGCAAAAATGAAACTTTGCTCTGGGCAACCAAAAATGTGCGGGATTAATACTTACTGTACTAGTACGTAATATCTCTTGCATTAGATACAGCTGAATTATATTTTATATGATTAATTAAACGCTTAATAACCTAACAGTTAAATAAGCTTTAGTCAAAAATTGTACTAAAGAGGAATATTCAATAATGCTTATTTGTAACAGTTTATCGATAGCAGGCACCCCGTGTGGGACCCGGGGCACAGGAGAATAGGCCCATGGCTTCCTCAGCCTGCAGTAAGAGTCTGCTAACAGAGGCAACACTTGTCGTGTGTTGCGACCCGTGTCGATTACAGGACGGGATTTCAGTAGGCCGGGTAAACGGTCCCGATAACCTACTGAACCCTTACTTTTTCTAGACGGGAAATCGAGTTAGCCCTGACTTCAATGAATCGGCATGTCACGTCTTGCCCTTTGTGAATCCTTCTCATTTTAGCTTTTCTATAACATTTATTTCTTTTCAAACTATTCCATGAAATGTATTAACCAGTTGATAGACAGCTTCCTTTAAGGATTTACAAAGAAGGCGGTGGCTGAAGGGCAAAGCCTCCTCAGCTTTATAGAGGCGACATGTTTGCTGTGTGTTGCAACCCGTGATGGTGGAGGAAGGGATCCTGGTGGTTGAGAGATCACTCACTGCTGCATCCATTAGTGCGGATCAGCGGGTTTCGATTTTCAATACACCACTTTGGCCCTATCTTCAACTAGACGGGAGGCCGGATGGACCCGGTTCGGTCAATCGGCTGGTCATGCCGAGCCCTTAACAAGCTTGTCGTCATTCTTCTTGTCACTTGATGTTATCTTGTGTATCTTACTACGAAAGTTGTTCAGTAACAGGCTGTTAAGAAGGCGGTGGCTCATGGGTCAATCAAGTAGACAGAGTTTCGAACGGTTGTATCGCCAGGTAACCCCGGGCACGAGGCATGCGTTCATTGAGAAATTCGTCTGTTTGAGTATATCACCCTTGGAACACCTGATGCTTTCTGCTGGAGATCCGCAGACTCTAGGCATCGCCCATGTTGGCACTCCGTGGCGGGTGGGTGACAAGGGTGGTGAACCGTAATTTTCTTATCATGGCTTCCGAAACACCCCGTTTAACACAAAAAGGTCCAAAAAAAAGAAAAAATGATTTTCCTCTTGAACATTTGGTTGTTGACGAAAGTTGGCCTAAATTTTTGTATTATCTAGTAAAGACGCAACTAAACCTTTGGCAAAAGTATCTCCATTTATCATTGAAAAATCTATCAAGGCATGTGCAGGAGACGTTAAAAACGTCACAAAAATGAAGTCCGGTTCCCTGCTAATAGAATGCAGTAGAAAACAACAATCGCTCAATTTACTGAAACTTTCCAAAATTGTAGATTAAGATATAATTAGCTCACCCCACAGAACGTTAAACTCAAGTCAAGGGATTATTCGTTACCGAGGTGAAGACCTCTCGGAATTGTCAGACGACGAAATCTGTTCAGAACTAGAGCCTCAGGGTGTTACAAAAGTAAAAAGATTTATTGCTAACAGACAGGGTGTTCAGGTAAAACTGAACACCTTTCTGTTGAATTTCAACACACCCACTGTCTCTGAATCCATCAAGATTGGTCTCTCCAAAGCTAAAGTCAGCGCATACATCTCTAACCCTGTGCGCTGCTTTAAGTGTCAAAAGTTCGGCCACGGAAAGGGACAGTGCAGAGGTCACCTGGTTTGCTTTAAGTGTGCAGAAGAAGGACATGAGGGCTTCACCTGCACTAAAACTCCAAAGTGTGCTAATTGTGGTGAAGCCCACATGTCCTCATCTAAGGACTGTCAGCATTTTAAAAAGGAAAAAGAAATTCAAAAAATAAAAACTGAAAAAAACATCTCTTACCCTGCTCGTCGTCTGTATAATACAGCGCATAATCCTTCGTCTCCTGCATCAACGTCATATGCCAGTGTTGCCAAACGCGTTCTCACTTCAGTTGAAACGCAGACCATCATCACCTGGCCCATTGACAAACAGGAACCTTCGAAATTACCAGTCAAAACAACAGACAAAATCATTCAATCTTCACGAAAATCTTCATCTTCTCAAACTGCTACGTCTTCAGCACCCTCTCAAACAGTTTCGTCTTCAGCACCCTCTCAATCCTCAACCAATTCTTCAAGAAGCCCCAAAAAAAATTGAAAAAATACCAACTCCAATTTTAATTCTTCTAACTCAAATAAAAACTCAAATCAAAAAGGAGATCGTACTCCAAAACTGCTGCGGGATCCCATTAAGGTCCACAACAGGTTTGGAAGTCTCGATCATCTAGACACTACTATCTGGGGGGATACACTACCCCCAGATACTGGATCTAAAAGTAGATCCCCCAGCAGAAACCGGCGGAATAGCCCAAAAAGCTGTTCCCCTATTCGCAGACCATAATGGGTACAATAATACAATGGAATTGTCGAGGTCTTAAGATTAATTTTCTTGAAATTACATTATTAGTTCAAGCCTTTCTTCCTATTGCATTTTGCCTCCAAGAATCCAACCTAAAACGAAGTGATAACATATCGTTAAAAAACTATTCTATATACAGCACATATGTAGACGAGAGTGATAGAGCTACTGGCGGTTCTACCATTCTTGTAAAAGATCAAGTTCTACATAGCCCTGTAGATCTCAACACTGATCTTCAGGCGGTTGCTGTTAGAATATCATTAGACAAAACAATTACTTTATGCTCTGTGTATATACAACCGAATTCTTCATTAAATTTCAATCAGTTGAAACACCTTACTGATCAGTTACCAGCCCCATATATATTATTTGGGGACTTAAACGCACACAACCCTCTATGGGGTAGTAACACAATAAACGAAAAAGGTAAAATTATTGAAGGCTTAATGAATCAGGAGGATCTGTGTATTTTTAATGATGGAACCAATACATATTTACATCCTGAGAATGGATCATATTCGGCTATTGATCTTACAATAGCAGATCCTTCTCTGTTGCCCGGTTTCTCATGGAAAGTCCATGACGATCTCTGTGGCAGCGATCACTTTCCCATTATCTTGGAATCTTTACACTCTTCAAACACAAAACGAGTCGCTCGGTATAAATTTGGCAAGGCCAATTGGCCTCTATTTGAACAACTCTGTATAAACGACTGAACTCGGATACTTTTGAAACCATTTCTGATCAAATTTTAAAATTCAATGAAACACTTATTTCAAATGCTGACGAAACTATTTCTAAGACCTCGACAAATCCAAAACATCCTAGTAAACCATGGTTCGATGACAGCTGTGAGGACCGTAAAAAGGCCGAACAACGCTTTAATAAACACCCAACTCAAAATAATCTTAACCAGTTCCGAATTTTTCGGGTGAAAGCTCGCAGGGTAACGAAACAAAGGCGACGCACCTCTTGGCGTAACTTTGTGTCTAAATTAAATAACCATACCTTTATGAATAAAATTTGGAACATGATTCGTAAAATTAGAGGTAAAAACGGTAAAGCAAATGTCCATCATTTAAAGGATGGACAAGACTTGTTAACATCAGAGTCAGATATATCTAACAAATTGGCCGAAACATTTGCAAAACACTCGTCCGCTGGAAATTATCATCCGGATTTTCAGCGTATCAAAACTCAAAAAGAAAAATTAAAACTTAATTTCCAGTCAAAAAATTTGGAAGATTACAATGCACCTTTTTCTTTGGAAGAGCTAAAAACTTCTTTGAACAAATCTCACGACACAGCATGTGGTCCAGATGACATCCATTACCAACTTCTCAAACATCTGCCACAATCTTCTCTCCAATGCCTTCTGAATCTTCTTAACAACATTCTATATGGAAAATGACCACTGTTGTGCCTATTCCAAAGCCAGGAAAAGATCCCTCGGAAGCGTCCAACTATCGGCCTATAGCACTCACAAGCTGTCTTTGTAAAACCCTGGAAAGGATGATCAATGATCGCCTTGTCTGGTTTTTAGAATCCAACAATCTACTTTTTAATATTCAGTGTGGTTTGAGACAAGGGCGAAGTACCCTAGATCATCTTGTACGTTTCAAAACGTATATTCGAAACGCCTTTGCAAAAAATGAGCATGTTGTGTCTATCTTTTTCGATTTAGAAAAAGCGTATGACACAACATGGAAATATGGTTTTTTAAAAGATCTTTTTGATATGGGGTTGAAAGGTAGACTTCCTACCTTTATTTCAAACTTTTTATCTGACAGAGAATTTAAAGATAGGGTCAATTCTACTTTATCTGACCCTTTTGAACAGGAAATGGGTGTTCCTCAGGGAAGCATCCTTTCTGTCACTTTATTTAGTATCAAAATTAATAGCCTTGCTCAGGTTTTGAAAGATAATATTGATAGTTCTCTTTATGTTGACGACTTCCTCATATGTTACAAAAGAAAAAACATGAATAATATTGAACGGCAACTGCAGTTATGTTTAAATAGAATAGAGAAATGGGCAATGGAGAATGGTTTTAAATTTTCCACTGCAAAAACCGTTGGGATGCATTTTTGTAATAAACGAAAGATGCATCCTGACCCCGAATCAAAATTGTAAAAGAAACTACTTTTCTTGGTCTCATATTTGATTCTAGGCTATCCTTTCTACCCCATATCAAAATGTTAAAAAATAAATGCCTTAAAGCATTAGATATTTTAAAAGTCGTATCCAGTACCGACTGGGGTGCTGAGTGCGATGTTTTACTGAATCTTTACAGATCGCTTGTTCGATCGAAATTGGATTACGGTTGCTTTATTTATGGTTCTGCTCGCAAGTCGTATGTAAAAATCCTTGATACTATACACCATCAGGGATTGCGACTATGTTTTGGAGCTTTTAAAACCACACCTGTAAATAGTTTATATGTAGAAGCAAGCGAGCCTTCTTTGTATCAAAGAAGAGTTAAGCTCGCTTTGCAATATGCAACCAAGTTGAAGGCGTATCCTAGCAACCCGGCCCATGACTGTGTTTTCAAACCTCTTTACGAAAATATTTTTTAAAAACATCCAAATAAAATTCAACCTTTTGGAATCAGAATTAAACCTCATTTGAAAAACTCTGGTATAAATTTAGATGAAATTGCTGCTATTGAAATTCCACATAATCCTCCTTGGTTAAACCCCAAACCAGTCTTTATTTATGATCTAAGAAAACATAAAAAGTCCGACACAAACCATTTAAAAATACAACAACATTTGCAGAAATTAAATCGTGTTATCCTGATTATAGTACTATTTATACAGATGGGTCAAAAGACGAAGATAAAGTTGCTTCGGCCGCTGTCTTCGGAGAGCGTGTTGAAACTCGTCGTCTCCCGTCTGCCTCATCTGTATTTACTGCTGAGGCGCAAGCTATTCTGCTTGTAATGAAAATAGTTGCTTCGTCAGACGAACACAAATTTATTATCTGCTCCGATTCTCTGTCATGTCTTCTTGCTATTGAAAACTTCAAAGTTATGAACCCTAATATTTTAAAAATTATTCAAATTTACAAAGCCCTTGTAGCTTTGGGTAAAGAGGTTGTGTTTTTCTGGATCCCAATTCATGTGGGAATCCATGGGAACACAGTCGTGGACGAGGAGGCCAAAAAGGCCTTAAATAACAATATAATTAACTGTGCCATACCTTTTACTGATTTTAAAGCATTAACTTTTAAATATATTTCTCGTTTGTGGCAGAGTGGTTGGGATCTAGAGGTTCATAACAAACTTCATGAGATCCAGTCACTACTTCCCAAAAATAGTTTTAATTGTTTTAGAAGTCGTCGAGACCAAGTTGTTATAACCAGGTGTCGTCTTGGTCATACCAGGACGACTCATAGTTATATTTTAAATAACGATCAACGACCCGAGTGTCTGCCATGCAACTGTCCATACACAATCAGGCATGTCTTGATGGACTGTGTGGACGTGGCCCACATTCGGGAACGTTTTTATACTGTGGATTCTTACTTTAATTTGTTTACAACTGTCGCTGGCGACAAAATTCTACAGTTCTTAAAAGAAATTAATTTGTATAATAAAATATAATCTTGTATCATAACTATGCTGTTATTTCATATTTTATTATTTTAATCACGTTATTTTTATGTGTATATACCCTCATACTATTGTGTGAGATTACAGTTTTACTATATTTCGACAGGGTTGTTTCTATTCCAACTTTCTAATTATTAAACATCATCAATTTATAAAATTGCTCACGTCCTGAATATAGCTGAAATATCGCTTGCTGGACGTTAAACATCAATTAATCAATCAATCAATCAATCGATAGCAGGGTTTATCTTATTCCAATAAATGTTTTTCTGCATTGATACTGAAAGTGAAATTGAATTGAGGAAGATGTTTTGTAATGATATAAACCGGAAGTTAAATTATTCAATCATCTTCATATCTTTCAATCAACACAATTGAAGTTAAATTAGAATGAGAATGAGGAACAATTGTTGATATCATATAATCAGGAAGTAAAAGTTAAATTTGTTTTTATCGAGATACTGTGATAATTTTAGTTATATTTAATCATTTCCATCTTTTCATCAACACAATTGAAGTGAAATTAGAACGAGGAAGAATTTTTGTAATCATATAATCAGGAAGTAAAATTTAAATTTCTTCAGATCGAGATACCTTCAGTTTTAATCATTTGCATCTTTTCATGAACACAATATCCCTTGTTTGTTTCCACAAAACTTTATTTGAAATTAAAATAATTTTAATTATTAATTGTTTTACTTCCGGCAGTAAAACATTAACTAAGCAGAAGGTCTTGTTCTGCAAATATAGACCCACACTGAAACATACATAAACTTACATTCCATCCACTATTCGTTCAGAAAATTCTTTAATTGATATCTAATTGATGATAATATTATTCAAATATCTTTTATCTTCAATCTTCAATTCTTTGAAATTAGAAATATCCATTTTATAATATTAGTAAACTAATTAAACACAACGTTATAGGGCAATGAGATAATTAGGAACTTCTAGTTGTTTTTGGGGACGGAAGCAAGAGTAGTCGGTAAAAACACCCAACCTCTGTGTACGAGTGGTTAAGGTAGTTCGTCTATTTTGATCACGTGGTGTGTCAACACTGAGGTTGCGGGTTCGAGTTTCACTTGCATACAATTTTAATTGACAAGGATTGCCAGTTTTCTTACCAACTGTTGGGGTTCTCTCCGCGTACTCGAGCTCCCCACCTCCCAAAAAATTAGACGCCGTGATATAGCTGAAAAATTGCTGCAAATGGTTTTAAACATCATTCAAACAAACAAACAAACAAAGCGGTTTTTGAGTAGAGTCGAGAAAACTGTCTCAGTAAGGTTCACCTTGCAACTTTAATGTTAACACTGTGTTGAAAAGTAGTAAATGGTCATTTGGCTGTGAAGGAAAATTAACATAGTGAATGTACCCGGAGCCTGTTTCTTAAACATCAGTCTTTTTTATTTCTATAATTTATTTATTTTACCGGCTCCGCAAAATAGAAACGTATTTCCGTATTGATGTGACATTAGCTAATTATTTGTTAAAATTACGAAGTTTAACAATTAAGATTAATTGGTATATAAAAGTAAAAAAGTTGTATCTACTTAAGATTAATATAAGCAATAATTTTACTTGTCGAAACGTGCTGAGTTAACTGTAAAAACAGGTCAAACCCTAAAAGACCCAGGATATTAAAATGTAGCTATGTTTGATTATATAATACGTTTACGAAAAATAATTTCAGATGGCAGCGTCATCGGTAAGAGGCCCAGGATACTGGTGTGTGTCAGGGCCACTCCATTAAAAGGCAGCGCCGTCGATAAAAGAGCACTTCTACTACTTTTTTCCGCCATCAATAAAAGGCCCAAATTATTTGGCTTTCACGGTAACATAGGATCCCTTTAGGTGGCTACAACAGGCCTACTTCTACCAAATCTTCCATACTTTTCCAGCGGCTGTTCAAATTGTCGTCCCTATGTCTCATTCATCACTTTATTAGTTTATGTATTGTTTGTTAATTTGTGCTTTTCCTGAATATAACTGAAAGAAATCTCGCTACGCGTAAAGCAAACATCGACTCAATCAAGCTACTTTATATATCCATTATCTTCTGGATATATATGGTTTCTGGATATACAAGGTCTAGTGAAAAAATAGAAAACTACTGACCCAGATCTTTAGGTCGGTTTTGTGTTTAATGTTTAGCTGAATCCAGAAATAATTTTTCCTTGACTTTTGGTCGGTCATTCTGACTTTAAGCTACTTTTTATTCAGATCTTTTATAAATTATATCTCTTAAGGTCTCCTCGGAGAATGTCCAAATAATAAAGAGTTTTTAAAGTCTATGCTATATCGACCAATATTTGATGTTGAAACATCGATATATACACAAAACACTTCAAAACACAAATAAAACATATATATGGTTTATAAAATGAAATGAAAATGTAATTGTTCAGCGGGTTTTTGATCTGCATAAAACACATATAACAAAGAACACGGCACATGTTGAGTTTAAACTTAATAGTTTATACCTACTATTAATGCAAAAGATTATATTTAAGACACAAACTTTATCATATAAAAGTAACAATTATTTGAAGACATAAATCATTTTTTATTAAATCGAGATGTTTTTGACATAAAACTGAAAATATGTGTATCATATATATTACAATGTATACATTTAGTGTTTTTGAGCTATTTTTTACAAATATATTTTATTTGTAAAGAACATTTGTCGTCGTTCCATTTTAATCCACGTCCCGATTCATATTCAACAAGCTGAGCACAATGTTCGTCAGAACGCTTGTTTGGTTCCCCGGGTGCCCAATCGCTAAAGCCCAAAGCAACTTCTGAATTGTCTGATACCCACCTCATCGTTCCGTCCTGATCTAAATCATTAGCTCCAATCCATGCGTTTTTTATTATATCTGAAATATTAAATATCCATATCATAGTGAAATTTATGTACTGTTTGATCAGCTGAAATTTTATTTACTGATATTATGACAGAATTTTCATATTTCTGCATTATACTTAATTAATTTGTTTGGATATATATATTGTATACTTTTATCACTTGGACTGCTGGTCCTGTATTTCCTTTTTTAAATTTAAATAAAAAAAATTTGTTCCGTGGGCAAATTGAAAGGTGCTGGTGCGTCGATTTATAGACTATCCTTTTTTGTCGTGGATAGTAAGGTTATTAAACCTGAAAACTAGCCGTGGAAAATTTTTCGATTATTGAACGATTCACCTTTGAAAATCTAATGTAGATACTAGTGGCGAGAGTCGTCACACTAGATATTCTGTCCCACAAATCGCTTTTGATCTATTTGTACTGAGTAATATACCTTTCCTCTTTGTTGAGACAATAACATGGCTAAATATTTGAGGTTGAACAATCGTTGTGAAAAGCTCACCATTGCTGATCACCTACCTTAATCGATAATGCGTACTGTGGTTCAAAATTCTTTACTTTAGTTTTCTGTGTATTTTATTCCAGCCGAGGTTTCCTCTCATTTTTGTATTGTATCAAGTGCATGCGTCTACTTACAATTATTGATGCTCAGTACTAATTTGAATATATGTTTTTAAAAAAACTTTGTTACCTTCAGTAACTGATTTCAGGAACCAGTTTTCCCCTGCATCTTCTATTTTAACTAAATTGCCAGACATGCGTTTACAATGAAGCTACAAACAGGAATATTCATATGGATAAGTTCCTTACGTGATATGTCTCGTTATATCGAGTCGTTACAAGCGTTAAGATGATGAATAAGATGAGACAACAAGTGAAGATGCAAACAATAATTATTTGATCTAAATAATAAACTCTTATTTATTCAAATTATTGTAGCTATTTTAATGTGTAAAATTTATTAATACAAATAAAATTAGATACATTATTATGCGATTGTTTTGCAAACGACTGCATGCATTTCCGAATTTTAAAGCACACATACACATAGTACACATAGAACATTACGTCGGTTGTAAAATTAAACCAATGTTTACATATCTGATTCAGTTTAAGTTAATCTTCGCATGTAATCGTGTCAGATAGATAGCAACAATTATTAGAGTTAATAACACAATGTCACGTAATAGTTATTGTATATAAATAATTATAATTTTCACATAATAAGTTTAGTATTCAAATAATTATATGTACCTGAGAATCACTCCACGTCTGGAGTCAGATCCAAAGTAGTAGCAATATCTTCCAAACAATGACCATTCTTTATCGCATATTCTTGCTGAAAAATGTCATATTAAATTATGTGCAGCCATAAGTAAACACTTAACGGACAGATACAAGTTAAAGTGTGTTTTGTGTTTAAAACCTTACAATCTGTTTAGGTAGGATGGCTTGGTCCATTTATGTAATTATTTAATTTACTAATTTTTAATACCCCCTGTGGCTTTGATCTCATTTCTCCACCTCTGGCCTCGCTCTCCTTTCTGCCCTTGTTGACATTGACATGCAGTTGGACCAGTACTTCCAATAAAACTAATAAACGTTCAAGTCATTTTTTACTTAAGGTATCCGGACCATAATAGACCACGTGATCATATTTGGTGTCCCGGATGTCTATTGTTTTTCAAGGGAACAGATCTCGGTAATGTTTGGCAAACATCGGAAATACTTAAAGGGTGCTTAATTTATTACATATAATATTATCAATACGAAGAAATGACAAAATATCACGTGACAACGAAAATGTCAAAAAAAATAATCCATTACTCAAAGTCCAAAAAACTGCAAAACCAAAACAAAAATAGCAACTACAGCAATGGTTCTGACTTAGTACAGGCATTTCAAAAGAATTGGTTAGTATATGTTGGTTTATGGCATGCCAAACATCCCGATTGCTTCCATTTCTGTAGCGTGTGCGTTGCCGTTTTGATAAAGATGGTTTGGTATCATACATCATTAGTCATTATTAGGTGTATCAATACTCCTTGTAGCACAAACCATGAATTAAAAAACTGGGAAAGATATTTGCAGTAATATTGTCACAAGATAATAATAATAACCAAATGGTATCTATAGTAGAACGACAAGCAGTTTTTCTTATAACATTTGCCAAGAATGTTTAAATGTTAAATAAAGTAAACAACTGCCAACATTTCTTTTCTTATGATAAAATGTTTTATTTAACTCTAAGTCAAACTTATGCTTGCAAAGACAACAACTCTTTCTTGATTATCTAGAATTTGCGTGGCTTGAAATTGGAACATTCTATATTCGCACCTAACTGCTATTAAACAAGAGTTGTAATTAAGATTTTTGTTTAGGTTTCATTGATGTTAAAAGCGATGACCGAATCTCATTTTCAGTGCTGTTGATTTTAGTTCCGGTATTATGATTTTTTAGATCTTGGACTTAAGGAAATAACAGCTTTCCAGACTTTTTTTAAACACTTGCAGACACTGGATTAAAATTTGATATAGGTGTCAACCATTATGATTAAAAATTTGTGAACGAAGTTTCCGGTCTTTCGACGAAATAATGGTCCTTGGAGTTGCCTGGAAGGGACAGTATTGCATATGTTTCTATAATTCAAGTTCCGCAACTATGTAATCATGACAGAAACAGATAAGTATTAAATATATTAAAAATGTCAATTCAAATACAAAGTTGAAAAATGCTAGCTGCGATATCAAAGTTTATTTAATAATTAATATTTGTACTAGGCTATAATCTTCTGAATAAACTGTAAAAAGGATACCTCAACCCCGAAGAGAAACTAGTGATATTAACAAAGATTATGTTTGCTTACATGATGATTTAGTAATAATTCACTTGAGGAAAAGCCAAGCATTGGCTCCCTAATGAGCAGATATAATCGCATATTCATACACTATCATAAGCGATACCTTCATTTATTCTTTCTGTAATATACATCATGGCTATAAATGTCAACACAGAAACAATTATCACAAGTACAAAAGTTAAACATATAAATCCAACCCTGCTTCTCCAAGAAATATCTACTACTTTGCCATCAGAACATGTTTTAGATATCGCTTCGTTTGTTGCTGGAATATTTTCTTCAATTGTCGTATAATTGTTTAGCTCCAGATAATTGGTTGTCTTGGGGATCGTACTGTCATTACTAAGATCTTGACATTCAGGTCTCGTATAATTGTTTAGCTCCAGATAATTGGATGCCTTTGGAATTGTACTGTCTTTGCTAAGATCTTGATATTCAGGTGTGGTGTCCATCTTACTTGGGAAAAGTTTGATACTTTAAAATCATGTAACTTTCAAACAAAACAATTATTTACATATGACTGACGTAATCTACAGTTAGAAGTGGTTTTGTTAAAAACAAAGTAGCATTATTCGGCATCATGGTCTCGTCTTCCTTTGCGTCATCTGTGTGAAGCATTTTTTAAATTCTATCTTAGCAATACTACAAGTAGTTACTGTTTAAATGGTGGATAATGTAACATGATACAATCAAGTGCGATACAAATCGTAAATCAATAAAGAAAGCGTGCATAAACAAACAAAAATAGCAAAACAATTACAGGAAATAAGAGATGACAAACTTAAAATAAAAATAACATAGTTTTGAACTCTGGTGCATTGGCAAATTAACAAGTGACATACGGATATTTCAATAATTGTGTACAATATTAATATTAACCTCTTATTTTGTTTTGGTTGTTGTTGCAATCACAATTCCTGAATCGTTATTAAATATATATCCCTTTCAGTTGGGATATCTAATAATTGATTAATTTCTTACAAGCTACCAGCGCAAAACGGTTTCAAATTTTGAGCTTTCGGAAAAGCGGAAGTTGATTGTGTAGTTGTGCATAACAATGTACAACACCTTGTTGTGTAATTGTATAAACCGCTTAACCACATGCGCAACTTTATTTATTCGAAAAACCGTTTTATTTATATAAAAACCTACTTCATTTATTCGCATAAAACACAAAAACACACGCTTCGATGATCCATCTGTAGTAGTTAACTTCATACAAAGTATTACATCTTTATAATCTTGCAAAAATATACCTTTAAATACGGACACTGAATTTAACGGTCATATGGAGTATATTTCAATCCCGTGCATAAGTATTTTAAGCGACGGAATGCATGTGTATCAAAGATGGTCAATAGATAATTTGATATGGATTTATCTTTTTTCCATTCCAATATCTTCCCAACTTTTATCCTATTCATATATCTCTCTCACCGCCTAAACTATCTATTATGAACACAATTGAAACACTTTTTATTTCGGAAAAGGGCCACAAGCAGAACAAAGTTCTAAAGTTCATACTTTGGATCATTTGTTATGGAAAACAAGTATTTCTTTCGGTTGCTCCTTTCAGAACATGCAGAATTGCTAATTTCTAGACCACCCAGAGCGTGGATTTTTGTATTTTGAGTCGCCGGCGTCACTATCCGGTGTCTGGGGTCTTCGTGATTGTTGTCAGTTGACGTCTATCCTTAATTCATTTCATATCGTCCAAAATTACACACGCCAGTATGAACTTCGTTTTCTTAAATTTTCTTGTTTGGAAGCTATATTTAGCATAGCCAATTTAATCGCGTTATTTATAGTTAGTATGGAATGTGTACCATTCTGTCTCAACAGTGTGAGATAAATAGCTTTAATTCTCAATATTAACATCTAACGCTATACGCTAATAAAAATACTTCCAAATTCATATGCTATTATCTATTTTTAATACAATCAATTGAAGATCATTTAGGGACAAGCTAAAATATATGTCTCTAGCAAAACTCTAAATACGTTTGTATAGGCAGTCACAATTGCATTCAAATTGTTCTCTCATAATTACTCCTATTGATACATTATTTGTTAGCCAATTTTCGTCCTAAATATATCTAAAGTGCAACTGATGGGTAAAAAAGCACTCTTCAAGTATTGTCATGGGAAAAATAATAGCTATATTTTAACATTTATTTTATTAGATATAAAACGTTATGCAGCAATTATATAATAACACCAAATTTTAATTTTGTAAAACCTTCATTAAAAATTCTTACTACATCAACTCTTAACACAATGCACGGAAGTCACGAAAAGTATCTTTAACAAATTTATCCATTTTGATGTTTGTCGTGTGTACATTTTATCAATTTAAGTATTAAAACTGCATACGGGTTTTTCCAGTGGAAGTCCTGAAAAGAAAAACCCAAATTTTCTTGTTTAAAGTGTAAATTTGTTTGAGATTCATATGAAAATCAATTTAAAATTAAGATTAAGTATTTACATTTCTCAGAAATCTCTTTGTACGTTGTTTGTTTACTTAAGCCATATTTATGCGCAAAATTGACAAATAAATAAATGTTATAAAGTTATAGAATCAACAGATCAAAAACTATCAAAAAAGAGGTACAAGTGAACACATTTATTAGACAAATACTCTCAATACAATGGAAAAAAAACAAACAAACAAAAACCCCAACAAAACTAATTAACAAACCAAACTCTTATATGAACTAGGCTATCATTATATCTCAAATTCGGGACATTGAAAGACAAAACTATTGCTTTTACAATAATATACAGATCAAATGTGTGAAACGTCTTTAAACAAACTTATTATGTCGACCATTATTTTTTCATTAGATAAATATTAGATTCATCGTCAAAGTGTCCCAAAACTCTGGCAAAACTCTCTCAGCGAGGTCGTTTTAATTGTTTGCTTGTTTTATTCTGTTTATCGCCACTTTCAGCAATTTTGTTAGGTATATCATGGTATCCAGTTTGTATTGGGGGAGGAAGCCGATGTTCCCAGAGAAAACCCCCAACCTGCGGTAGGAAAAGTGGCAATCCTTATCAATTCAGATTGGAGTCGAGTACACCCTGCCTGCGGTGAGAATCGAACTCGCAATCTAAGTGTTGACAGACCCCGTGATCAATAGCAGACGAACTACGTTAACCATAAGTCCTTTTAATTAAAAGAAACTCTAAATTAATGCATCAACTTAAAATATGTACAATGTATTAGTTAGAGAGGATGAATATTGATAAGAAGTTGGCGCTTAGAACACAAAATTTAAATGGTACTTAGTGTAAAAGATTTTACTTGTTAGTTTCTAACATATAATGATAGCTTTAAAAACTGATAGTCAGCAATGATCTAAAATGATAAAAAATCGTTGGTATGAATTTTCAACTTCTGTTCTTGCTAATATTTTGTAATGGAGTTTATTCTTTTTATAGTTTCGATTGGTATGAAGCTGCAGAAACACCATGCGATCACTACTTTAAAGTTATTATTTTGTAAAAGAGAGCACAAAAACAGCTTCATCTACATTATTTTTAGATTTAAACCTCAAAAATGACACCAATGGTTATCTCAGCACAAACATGTACGAAAAACGATTCCATTTTAAATTCAAAATTATAAATTTTCCTCACTTGTACAGCAATATTTCATCTTCTCATACATACGGTGTCTAGATTTCTAGATCAGGTGTGCAAAAGATTTCAGTGAGTACACTGATTTTTGCAAATTTGACCAATTTCTCCCAGACAGATTTATAAACCAATGTTACAAGAAAAAATCCCCCGTATGAGCCTTCAAGAAATTTTATTGTAGATGCCAGTGGACGTGCCATCTACGACGCGTTAGCATTTTTTCCTCCTTACGAATTGACACTATATTCTTCATAGTGTTTACGGACATTTTGTGAATAAAATGAATCCAAATTTGTGAGACCCCATACCATTGTTTTCGGTGGTAAATGATGGGCTGAACCTAAAGTGACTATGTTAGAGTGCCAGTCTCCCAGTGTGTAAACTCTTTCTCAGCTTGACCAGACTCGCCTTTGTAATAACCGTATGCGCATATCAGTATTAATGTACAATATTATTAATCTGCAAGAATCATGCAAAATAAATATGTAAATTTCAGCAATAATTAAGAATTGAATTAATTCTTTTGAAGTTTCATTGACGTATGAAAGCGTTGACCGAAGCACGTTCAATGATGCGCGGTAGCGCTTCATGATGAAAATGAGATACTCGTTAATTACCTGTAATTATTGATTGAGAAAAACGAGAAGGTCTCAAATGATTAACGTTTCAATTTGTACAATGGTCTCAGACCACTCAAATAAAAAGTTTAAATTTTTGATTTGTGGTTAAAAAGTCATGCGGTAGATTTAGTAATTTGTAAAATTTCTTTGTTCGTTGTGTGTTCGTACTCAAGGGTAGTGCTTTATATACATTTAGCAAAGATTTCCCTTAACCCCGGTTCAATGGATCGTTTTCATGGGAACATTTATTATACGATGAATAATAGCAATAAAAGTGTTGCTCTGTTGCTTATTACGTGTAGTGAGTTTTTTGTCAAAAGAAATACACGATAGACTTTGTGTCTTATAACCAGCTGTTGGCTTTTTGTCTAATATTCTATGATATACAGACATTCGTTGTACAAAGTTATTAAGATGCACAAAACAAATTAACATCTTAATGTATTCGTGTAAAGGAACTACACTGATCGTATCATTATGGACAAGTAAGCTGATTTGTTAGCATCATTTTATCAGCTTACACAAATTTTTCAAACTCTTCTTAAATGTAAATTAGAAAACAATTTTGCGTCAATGTACTTTTACGTGATATAGAAATATATTGTGCAAATGCGAAAAAATGCATTTATTTGCTCGAATTTTTTATCTTCCAGGCATACTAGTACCTTTAGATTACATTTTTCTTAACATGAAACTATCAATAAAAAATGAATATTAATTGCAAAATATACTATGCAAAGAAAAAAGAAAAAACCACACGCTATTGGATTTTTAAAAACTTTAGTATATGCATTTAAATAAAGATTTTACAATGATTTTAATTCAAAAATAATTACAGTCCATCCTTAGAAATTGGAAAATAAGAGATCACAGATAAGAATACTTTCGGTCACGTTACGTTAATACGGTGTATGACCACCCCAGTTGAACACACTGCTCTGCATCTCTTTGCTATGTTCATACGTAATTACGTGGAAGTGTTGCAACATTTGATGGAGCTGATTGATGTTCTGGGGCGTACCTTTATCACACAAGTGTTCATGCGGATTCTAATCCGTGTGATTTAGAAGGCCATGTTAGCATGTTAATGATGTCCTGTCCAAGATAGTCCCTTGTTAATATCGTTATGTCGGGCCTGGCGTTGTCCTGTTGAAACAACTCCCTCTGTCGGTCGACTAAGCACATCAGGTGAGGTTGGAGAATTTCGTCTCTGTACCTATGAACAGTTGAATTGCCTGGGACGTATACCTGTTATGTTTTATTGTAATTAGACATCGACGCCCACATCATAACGCTACCTCTACCCAATGTATCAACTTCCTTGACACAGAAGGAGAAAGGTTCAATCCTGCGACGGTGTACACGGATGCTCTCATCACGTCTTTTTGTAGCTGAAAACGTGACTCGTCGCTGATACAGATTTTTACGTCTATCGCCCACTTGTCGGGCGGTCATTGGTAGAGTCAGTTTGTCTGGAATCTGTTTTACAGCCGGGAAAGTTTGCCACGTTTACGTTTTCAGTTCGTGCAATCTCACTTTGGATGACGATGTTTTGATAGCAGATTTCAACCTTGACATGTCTTTTTTTAACGTTATGATGAATTTAAGCTTTAACAATTTTTCGAATAGCAGAGCTACGTAAAAACGTTAGCCAAATTTCAAGGCAATGGAATCCATGTGCACTTTTAGAGAGCAACCGTACTCATTTGGTAGAGTGCCAAATCAGATGAACAGACTTTTAAAATTGGTACTTACTTAAAAAAAAATAATGATTACACTGACCATGCCATTACATCTGGTAAAGTACATACTTTGCATAAATAGTTTGGTTTTTTTGTAATAATTCAGTAAAATTCTATTGATTACTTATATGTCTTAACTTGTAAAGCTATTTTTTAACCATGTCATACCACTTTTCTCCAATTTGCATACACGGTAAGTATAAGCAACTATTTCGTAAATAATGTTTATTTATACTACAAGAATGTTATTCCATGCTGCGTATTTATAATTTTACACTATAGGTTGTTAAGTTCGTGAGATGATTTTTATAAGCTGAATGTGTTTCCAAATCCCTTGTATTTCTTAAATACATGAATTCTAATGTTGATTATTTATATACAAAAAAATCATTTTTAACCTAAATGTATTCATAGGGATAGTTTGTGCCTATCCATATCGTTTATTGTCGTGACTTTTTATTTGTACACATGGTCTCATTATCTTATGCACCAGTTAAAGATTTTAACAAAAAATGGCGTCTATTGACCAAAGTTACTATACATGAAAAAGGAAGGCAGTACCCTTTATATAACGGTTCCAGCAGCTGCTGATAGCTGCGATAAATTTTCCAAACAATGATATCGCCACATGATCGTCAGCCGCTGGATAGCGTACCTCTATTAAGTACTCAGAACTGTTCACAAGATCTGAATTATTTGCCAAAGAACTATCAACTTTAAGTTATGAATGACACAGTAAAGTAGGCATTGAAGCTCAAAATGTTCCTAAATGCATGATAAAAAACGAAGAAACAAAATGCGCACGCACGTACACACACACACAAATGTTATACGGCTGCAGTTTGGTTTCAAATAGTAAAAATATCGTGTTCATATCTGTAGTATATCTAGTATACAATATTCAGGTCAATTCAACATTGTCCATATGTATGTATCTGTATTACAAAGATACTCTGTCGCACCCCCTCTGCGCACACACAGCACACAAAGCAAAGTGAACAAAATAAGGATGTCACAGCAATACCTCATGTTTTAAGTATAATATATTCTTCATCACGTCACATTTAAATTAAGGTGCAATTTATATAGCGACTACATTTATTATTGATTAAATCAATTGATACACATACATTTTGTTATGTATCACCTATTTGCCAATATTTATCATATTCTGTAATAATATGCTGTGCATATGTGATACAGTCAAATCATTTCACAAAGGGTCTAGGGATCCATATCACACCCTTTATTGAGTTGACATGGATTTCCAGTCTGTATAACTCGACTATTTTATTTCATTTTTGACGTGTAAAATTTACATTTTAATTTTATTTTTAATTATTTTTAATTATTTTTTAATTAATATTTATTTAAAATTTGACAATTAAAAAGAAACTTATAACATAAAAAATGTTAATTTGAATTTATGTTTTTTATTTAAATGTTTAAAAAAAATAATTTTCAAATGCATATTTTTATTCAATTTAAAAATTTAAAAATGTATATTAATATTTTTTGTTGTTGTTTGGTATTGTTTAACGCCACTTTCAGCAATTTTTCAGCTATATCATGGCGTCCAGTTTTTATTTGGGGAGGAAGCCGGAGTTCCCGGTAGGAAAACTGGCAATCCTTGTCAATTAAGACTGTAGTCATGTGCACCCTGCCCGAAGTGAGACTCGAACCTGCAACCTCAGTGTTGACAGACCAAATGATCAATTGAAACAGATAAGTCGTAAATATATTTACAATATCACTTCAATTACAAACTTAAGTTGAAAAATGTTAGCTGCGATATCCAAGTTTTTATAGTAATTAATATTTGTACTTGCTATAATCTTCTGAATAAACTGTAAAAAGAATACCTCAACCCCGAAGAGAAACAAGTGATATTAAGAAAGCTTATGTTTGATAATACATGATGGTTATGTAATAATTCACTTGAGGAAACGCCAAGCATTGGCTCCCATATGACAGATATATACACTATCATAAGTGATGCCTTCATATCTTCTTTTTGTTACATACATCATGGCTATAAATGTCAACACAGAAACAATTATCATAAGTACAAGAGTTAAACATATAAATGCAATCCTGCTTTTCCAAGAAATATCCACTACTTTGTCGTCAGAACGTTTTTTAGATCTTTGTCGTCAGAACGTTTTTTAGATCTTTGTCGTCAGAACGTTTTTTAGATCTTTGTCGTCAGAACGTTTTTTAGATCTTTGTCGTCAGAACGTTTTTTAGATACCGCTTTGTTTGCAGCTGGAGCATTTTCTTCAATTGTCGCGTAATTGTCGAGATCTATATATTCATGTGTTGTCTCCATCTTGTTAAGAGAAATGTTTGAGAAATTTAAATCAAGTAACTTTCAAACCAAACAATTATATACAATCGCTGCACTCTGCATTAAGAAGTGATTTTGTTGCAAACAAACAATAGCATTGTTTGGAAAACCGGGCAAGTTTTCCTCAATGGGTAGCATGTTTTAAAGGTAGGTTACCGATACTAGTCAAATGAACGTTACTGTAGATTAGTTAATAAAGTTGGCCTATTTAAGAGGTTCTTATTTTTGGGTTGTTCCCTAGCACTAGTGTGAAATGATTGGAATTTATTTTTTGTTAATGATGTAAACCATTTCGTGAGCATTATATCGGCACAGAAGGTTAATGTATATAAGCAGGATATAATGAGGCGTAATAAAAAAATCAATAAAGAGAACGTGCCTAAACAATAACAAATAATACAGGAAATAAAGGATGAGGACCTTAAACTAAATATAACCTAAAGGTGAAATCTGGTGAATGAGAAAGTTAAGCAAATCCGTTTCGTATACAGCAGACATCATTTTCAAATCTAAGAACATTACTTTAATTGTGTAGTTTGTACATGCCGTATAACCACTTTCGCCACGTTATTTGTTAAAAAAAGAACACCGTTTTCATAATCCATCTGTAGTAATCGATCACATATAAAGCATTATCATCATTATATATTTAGGTATCAATACAAAACAGGAAATGTCTGAAAAAGGTTAGTTTTTGTACAGAATTGTACTGATTTTTACTCGACCGGTCTGAATCGGTCTTAATTTTACATAACTTTTATTGACAAAATTCTTGATTTGACTGAAAAGTCAGAATTACTCTGAAATGATCTGATTTTTTACTCGACCGAGTCTCGACTAGTCTGATTATTGTGTGAATCAGTCTCGACTATTCTGACAAGACTGAATGTGTCTCGACCAGAACTGGACCCAATCTCGACCGCCCTCGTTAGTAATATAATGTCATATAATAACATGTTAGCTTTGGATGGAAAGTACTAGTTCATTTATGGGATATTAATATATATTAAAAATGTGCAAAAGAATAGGGTTACATACATCAATTGATTCTGAAGACAGACGCCAAGTTTACAATAGCAACTTAAACAAAGTCAACATGGTTGAGTAAATCCTGCTTTAGTGAGTGTACTGGATAAGGTTTGAAATGATTTAATTTGTAGTTTCTCAAAAAAAGCTGGAATTATTCTATTTCATTATTGAGTGATTTAAAGCTTAAATTTACACCATTTTATCTACGGTTTAAATACTATAGCCTACATACATTTTATAATAACCTTATTCACGTGTACAGCTATGGGATTTTATCATAGCTGTTTTTGGTGAACGGTTCACATATTCTCAAAGAAAATGACAATGATTGCATGAAAAAATGACATAGATCTAGACATTGAAATGGATTTAAAAAAAAATATCCCACTGAGGTAGTCAACAGATCCAAAGAGTTAAAGTAATCTTTTTTACCAAATTAAAAAGATGAACATTTGACCTTTAAAATTTTCCTCTAAGATCACAAATTTTCATTTTCACACTCCACCAAACATTTAATCAACAGGATAAGAGGCAATAACAAGAATAGCTTGTAAATGTTTATCTGTTTAAGTTTATAATGCTCGGTGCTTTAGTCATTTTTTCGTGATCAGTTAATGAGTACTGTTTTTTATTTCATTCTGAAGAAAATGTTTCGTTGTAGTTTTGCTGCCATAATAAAATTTGATATTAATTCCTTCATTGTGTAATAGGAAGATTATTTAAATTGACGTTTAAGTATTGATTTGTGTTTTTATTTTATGTATTGTTTGCAATTTCACTTTTTATGTTTGGGTTTTTGAATGACAAAGAACACTTTATGACATCCAGAGCCGTAGGTTTGACTGCTGACTTTGTAAGTGAACTAGACAGCCTCCTTATTAATTAAATACTAAGGATCCGATCACTGGACCTGAGTCTCTACTAAAGTGGAAACAAAGATGGAAAGGTTTTTATACTTTTATTTTACACAAAATATTTTAAAATTTAACATTATTTGGATTTGTGTTTTAACAACTACGTTTTATAACAATCTTTAGATAAAACTACATACAATCCTAGACTTTAAGTAGCTACAAATATGTACTATTGTTTTTCCTACCAAAAATATTTAGAAAACTAAAAATAATAATAATTTATTCAAAATTAAACCAAAACAATGTGTGGGCCCAACCAGAAGTGTCAGAGCAAATAGCAAAAAATTCTATAAAATATTGTATCCCCCCTTTTTACATATTGAAGTTAGAAAAGTATAAAAAATACTTGTGAATTGGTGCTTTGATGGAATGCACCTACCTAGTGCCGTGCGTAAGCTACAGTGGCTCTATATAAAAAGCGATTTTGACTAGAAAAAAATGAGCGTAAATACTCATTAATGGATATTAATAGAAACATAGTACTAAAAATAATTATCCAATTAAAACTTTGTTAATAGAAAGTGAACCAATAACTGAATTTATAACAAAGTTGTTATGTCTCGTTGTTAGAAACTTACATAAGTATGAAAATACAATTACAGAAATGGTAAAAATCCGAGACTGTACAAAACTCGAAACACCAACTGCTTGCTTTTACATAAGATATACATTAGGTTCCAGTAAATAACAACAGCG